>JAWXCT010000107.1:40929-65204 GCA_034509035.1 Saxispiralis lemnorum
GCCCCACGCCCCGCATTCCCGCGCTTCCCCCAACGCCAACGCCCTTCTCATATCCGTATTCGAAACCTCCCCCAAACCGCCCCTCACCCATCCGCTGCGGGCTGGGCTGCGTGTAGCGCTTCGGCATTGCAGGTGAGTGCCTCACCTCGCTGGACCGCTGTCCCTGCCGTTGCAGCAGCTCATGCGCGGGCGGCGGTGGCGCGGACGTCGGCATAACGGGGACATCGTCCACGCCGCCTTGGGTCGGGGATGCGGAGGGCAGGCGCTCGAGGCTCTTGCGGCGCGAGTACTCGGCCTTGGGCGCATCGGAGGGGGTGAATGGGTGGAAATTACCCGAGGGCGTGCGCACGCGGCCGCCGGGGGAGCGCTCGCGGGCGAGCTGGAGGGTGGTGGCGGCGGCGTAAGGTTTGGTGGTGTAGTCTTCGGGTGGGGTGGTGGAGGAGTCGTCTTTGCTATCAGCGCCGGTGAGTTGGCGGTAGGAGGCGTCGTCGAGCGTGTTGGCGGAGGTGGGGTCGGCGACGGTGGTTTCGGGCTTTTTGTGGATTGGAGTAATGTAGCGGGATATGACAATAGATGGCGGGGTTATCGCGGATGATGCAGTGGGCTTCTCGTCGTTGCCGGTCATCTTGTCGTCTGAGACGGGCTTTCCGAGGGATTTGCCAATGGATTGACGGCGTTGGCGCCACATCGCTGCCTGCTGGTCCCAGCCCGTCATGTCGGAACTGCTGTGCTTTGGCGTGAGGCAGGGAAACTGCTCGTCGACAGGCGGAGTAGAAGCTTCGGCGGCGGGAGTAGCATTGTCTGGTTCAGCCACCTCTGCTCGCACAGATTGCGGTTTGTAAGACACTTGCTTTGAGAGGCGAGGCCGGTGTACGTGCACTCGTTTTATCTCTCCATCGCCCGGTTTGCTGGCTGCGGTTGCTTGACGAACTACAGAAGATCGACGCAGCAACTCCGCGTTGCCCTCGCTCAGGTTTGCTAGTGCATCTCTAGATTGAGGCCGGGCGGGAGAAGATGAGGGAGATGCGGTAGCACTATTCTTGCTCTCCTTCTGCCATTTGGCGACCATCTCGTCGGCCTTCGATGCCTTAGTCAAAACGTCTGCGGGCATGCTGGGCAAGGGCGGGATGTTCTCAGGACGCGCGCTCTGTGGACGACGACGCACTGAAGGTCGCTCAGACGATTGACCTCGAGCGATTGGGCGTCCGTGTTGGTCTGGCAGCCTGTCATCTACTAGAGCGCGCGAAGCACTTTTGCCCCGCGACCTGCCGTCCAAGCTTGCTTTGGGAGACCTCAACTCCGCCTTCTTGCCAAAGCCGCTGTTGAGGTGCGCAGGGAGGTCGCAAGTCTTCGTCGAGGCTGTTTCAGATGCAATCTGTTCTCCTCTAGCCCTCTGCTCCTGCTCCTCCATTTTTGGTCGAAGGGCCCTGCCGCCGGTTTGAGATGAGGACGGGAGCGTTTCGTTTCGTAGACCACTCCTGTCAGTGGGCTGGTCTCGCTCACTCAGATGGGTCGACAGGTCGTAAGGGCTGCTTCCGAGGACGTTGCCGACGGATGACAAATCGACATTGTACATGCTGTCGCCATCGGGGTCCGGCTTCGGTGCTTCAAGATTGCCACCGCTGGCGTCCGTGCTTGTCCGTTTCGACGTGACGCTGCCGCTTTTGCTCTTCCGCACGAAATCGAAGGACTTCCTCGCCTTGATGTTTTCCACATTATCCGGCGGCATGGGAACATCGATACCTTTGCGCGCTGAGTCTGGAGGGCGATTCTTACTGCGACTGCGTGAGAAAGATCTGAATCGGCTCTTCTTTTGCTCAGGATCTGAACTGTCGTTCTCGACGAGGTCTTTGCTGAGGTCAGGGGCGGAGCCCGTAAGCGTCACAGCGCTGGAGCCGGGGATCTGAGCAGGTGCCGAACTTTCCCGCTCGGCCAGGTCGGAAGACAGCTGCTGAGGCACAGCTGGTGTCTCATCCCGCTTCAGCTCAATCGCTGCCTTCTCTTCGTTGTACCGTTGTTCAAGCTTGTTTCGCTTCTCCTCAACGGAAGGGGGCACTCGCTTTTGCAGCTTTTTCGCGGGCCTTCCGTTACGTTCAGCACCTTGAGGCTCCAGGGTGGAGTTGGCCGTTGAACCCATCGTGTTGACCGTCTCGCTCGACTGTTTCGCTCCAAGAATGCCAATCATCGAAAGGGAGCTCCTCTTGACCTGCAAAGGCCTCAGCAGAGAAGATCGCTTTTTGGCAGCCGGCCTAGTCGGTTCGCAGATCTGCGTGGGCAGTGAGGTCGAAGTAGTCTGAAGCGCATGCTGAAGTGTGTAGAGACTTTTCATCCCTTCAGGCTCATTCGAAGGGGTAACTTCCTCGCTTAAGGTCTGCTGACTCAATGGCTCCGCAGGCCTCGAGGCTGGTTCGAAGGGCGGAATGCAGGGCGAGCTTCTTGCTCGGTGTTTATTCGATGAAGTATCAGAGCCGTACCCGCTGTCGTTCTGGATCCCGATGTGATCAGTCGAAGATGGCTTGGGAGAGGGTGTCGTTCGATTAGCAGAGCGCGTGGACGCAAGGCTTGCAGAGTGGCTAACAGGTTTGCGATCCGAGTCTCCGTTCAATTTCGACAAAGCGGCTTCTGGTGTCTGCATTTCATCGCGATCTTCGGTGTCGTTGTCGTACACAGTGCTTAGCCTATTGGCCACGAATGTAGTTGAGATTGCTCGAGGAACGTAGGGACTTGATTGAAGCTCACACTCAGAGACATAGTCTTGAGATAGCCGCGTGGCGCGTTGATTCCCTCGGTGCCGGGGAAATGGCGAGGGTGAGGTTGACAGCACGGGGCTCACGGCCGCGTGTGTGGCTTCAACGTTCGGACTAGGCGCGGTGAGGCTCTCCTTCGAAGACACAGGGCTGACGTGAACAACGATATCTGCCGATTTACGCTCGTTGGCTCGCTGCACGGGAGTCCTCGAAAGATCGTCAGAGGAACGGGCTTGCAAGCCGACCAGCTCCTGTTCAGGTTCCTTGCCAGGTGGTGGAGATGCCGTTCTAATGCTACGTGGAATCGGCGCCGACCTTCTTCTCCAGAAACGCTTCAGCTGCGGTGGTGGGATGGCTGGTATTTCATAGGCCTCAGGGTTGGTGCTCTTCTCGGCACGGTCGAAGTAGTCAGTCACATACCCATCTGTGCGCGGAACTGGATGGCTGTGATCTACTCGGGCAGCTTGTCCCCAACTGTTCGCCTCGCCGACCATGCCGTCGAACTCCACACTTCGTGGCCGGCGCAGACTCGGATCTGGTGAGGCTGTTCCGTTCGTTACATGTAGAGTGCCTGGTCTGAATGCACCCATCGGCACGCTTTCAAAGTTCAGCGGTGTCAAAGGACGCGATTGCTCTATCTCTGGTCCGTTTTCTGTGTGATGAAGTGCAGACAGATTGCTGAAGGACAATGAGCGGCCGTGTGTTCGTCCGGCTTTCTTTTGCAGGTCCCTTTTCGGATTCCTCGGTGGTATCTCTATTTGCTCTTTCTTTCTCAGGATGTCTTCCGTCTCGCCGCCTCGAGTAGCAAGGCCTGCTGGTGCCATCGACTTCCGTCGAATGACCGAAGGCGCTGCGAACGAGGATTCATCTTCCGGGGAAGGTGTTGCGACGACTGTTGACTCTTTCGTGGGTAGAAGGCTTCGATGGAGAGCCACTAACTGTTCAGGCGAAGCGGTCTTCTTCAACTCTTCCAGCAACTGTATAGCTTGCTCAAAATCGATTGTAGCATTGGTCTCCTGCGCCTTGGGCATCGCGGTCCTCCCTTCGCTACTCAGGCTAGAGGATGATGTTTGGGGGGCCGTATTCTGGCCGACCGCTAACGAGTTGGAGTTCTTCGGGAAACGGTCGATGATCCCCATCTTGGCAGTGGTCGGGGCTGTTCGCGAAAGATCTCGGTGCCGACCGGGGGGACGCTGGGGCTGTTGCTGCCTCTCGGGCGAGTGTGTGAAGTTACCGCATTGGGGCTCGATGTGTGGTCTTGAGATTGAGGATGTGCGAGTGGTGTGACTGCTGTGTTCGTATGACTTTGACTTGCTCAACGACGGTGTTCTCATTGGGAGCGCATCCCTGCTTCAAGTCTCAGATCAGCCAACGACGTCCCAGCTCCTTCCTTCTGATGGACCGGGTTCCCCTACCCTGTCGCTGGGTGGGGAGAGTTATAGGTGTAGCTGAAGGTTGCTTCGCCTCGAGCTTGCGTAATCTAGGCTCTATCCTCACGGTCGTAGGCAGCAGGCATAACGCTGTTAGGGGTCGGCGTGAAGGTCGCTCGGGCAGCGCTTGGGGGGTGGAGAGGCGGTGACTTCAATCACCTTGACACAGCTCGATCGCAAACCAATGGGGAGTTGAAAGGGTATGAGGTTCTCGCGCCGAATTATGAGATCGAAGTGTCACTCCCCTCATCTCGCCCGCAGTCGCAAATACAATGGACTAGCAAACCCTTCTCGGCGTACAAGCGTACAAAAACAGGTTGTCGTCCAGGAAAACAGCCCCGCCCGGGTTGCTGCGCAGGCGATCGGCGTTTTGCGGTGAAGAAGCTTGCTCCAGCCACTTTCGCTTCTCTGTAGCCGATTCACCTTAACCTTCCACGGTCAAGACTACGGACTTGTGACCTGTATCACAGCTTAGATCCCTGACGACACTGTGGCGCATGCAGGCATCACTCCTGATCCCGGAGTCGTCTGGGCACAAGGTGCGAAACCTGCAGTAGTTCGCTTTTCTCCGCCACCAAAGGCGGCGTCCGTGGCATCGACTTTTTTTTGAAAATAAGGTATACATTACGCTCAAATTGATTGTCCAATCCCGGCCTGAGATGAGAGAGCGTCTACATCAGCCTATCACAGCCAAACTGTGCAAGTGGATGAAAGCGAGCTAAAGAAAACACATTATCGCTTTCCAAGACGGTCTCCACGGCAGCTTAAATGTTGCTGCCTGCTGAGCGTCTGCTGAAAAAAGCGATCTTCCAGAGTGCAGTATTACGCAAACTCTTTGTCGCTTCGTGAGAGGGCTGCGAGTATTGAAGCGAGTACTGTGCCTTGCCTTGTCGCTTGATTTTCTATGTTGCGAGTCTAGGCTTTGTTTGCAAGCAGGCCAACGTGCCCGAAAGCCACTGTACGACCAAAAGCCACGAAACTCTGTCATACCTGCTACGCTCACTGCACCTGAAAAGCAAGTTTCCCGCCTTCGACTTTTTTAAGCATTGCTATTGTGGTGCCAGTTACAATCCAAACCATTTGGGCGTTCGTTCGAGCCGCCTCGTTAACCGCACCCGGCCACTGTTGCCAGCGTGCGTCAACAGATGCCTTGGTGATGTGGATCCTCAGTAGTTGAAGAAACCAAGCTGCTGTTTGAGCGTCTTCGAACGATCAGCTAGGTACTGTGTATCTAATGAATCGGCGCATGAGATCTCTGCTGTTCATCGTCCCCTTTGTTGTTGTATGCAGTTCCGAGGTAATGCGCCAACAAACCTCGTCACTCTACTGTAGTGCCATCCACCGTTGCGTTGGTCAATAGGTCCTCCTTTCACAGTATCGGCGTATTCTCCCCGCACAGAAACCTCTAAAAATGAACAGATCCTCGCTTCCTCGCCTTTTTTCTGTCCAGGCATATCTGGAGTACCGTCGTATCTGCCTTCGTATTTGATTCGTAGCTTTGCAATCGCTTCCTGTGCTTCTGCTCTACGGCAAAGCCGGATCCATAGTCGCAAGCTTGGTCCGAGTTGAAGCCGTCCAGCCGCTTCCCAGCCCGCGATCCGGTGCCCATGGAACGCTTGACCTGTCTCGAAAGCGGCATCGAAGGATTGCAAGAGCAGGGCCAAGGGATTGTTCACGGAAGTCAAGTCGGAGCACTTTGCCGTGCTTACCGTGATCGCTGGGTTCCACGATGCCCCGTAAGGCTGTAGGGCTGCCGATAACCCCAGACGATGATGACGATATGTATGGGCGGCGGAATTGCTTCCGAGGCGTACCGTTCCTGCATTGCGGCTCTCTCACGCCCATTTGAACACCCTGTCCTCTTACAAAAGTGGGGCTTATAATTGTCGATTGTTCTACTTCACCTCTCGATCCATCCTTCACTTACGCGTGGGCGATGATACGTGTTGTTGAAGGCTCTTACTGAGCTGACAAATGTCGCCGCAACCCAGGTACAAGATCCACTGCAGCGCTCGCGCAAGCCTCCATCCCCGAAATCTCGAAAATCTCCTCGCTGCAGCGAAGACCCCTCGACCATCACTTACAGCATGGAGAACGCTTTCAATCGCTCGGAGCAAGACGTTCTCGGGCACTTCAGTGTTCAAGAACAGACAGGGCTATCAGCAAAGGCTGTAGCCGCTTCAAGAAAAAAGTACGGGAACAACGGTACGCAGGTCGATGTATGGGCAGGCAAAGGCGAAAAAGAAGGCTAACAGACGAGTAGCCATTCCCGAAGAGCCCCCAACGCCCCTATATGAGCTTGTCTTTGAACAGTTCAAAGATCAACTTGTTATCATTTTACTCGGCTCCGCCACCATCTCATTTGTCCTAGCGCTTTTCGAAGAAGAGGAGGGATGGACCGCCTTTGTGGACCCGGCCGTCATCCTGACGATCCTTGTTCTCAATGCCATTGTGGGTGTCAGCCAGGAGAGCTCTGCGGAGAAGGCCATCGCTGCGCTGCAGGAATACTCTGCGAATAAGGCAAAGGCTCTGCGGGGCGGGATGGTCGCCGAGGTGAAGGCTGAAGAGTTGGTTCCAGGTGATATTGTCCATGTGGCAGTCGGCGACAGGATTCCGGCCGACTGCAGACTTCTGAGCATTCAGAGCAACAGCTTCCGTGTGGACCAGTCCATCTTGACGGGCGAGAGCGAGAGCGTGGCCAAGGATACAGTGGCTATCAAGGATCAACATGCTGTGAAGCAGGACCAGATCAACATGCTCTTCTCTGGCACGACAGTCGCGACAGGCAACGCACACGCTGTCGTTGTCCTTACTGGACCCAACACCGCTATTGGAGACATTCATGAGTCCATCTCGGCCCAAATTTCCCAGCCGACGCCTCTCAAAGAGAAGCTCAATGACTTTGGTGACCTGCTGGCTAAGGTCATCAGCGGCATTTGCATTTTGGTCTGGCTGATCAACATCCGGCACTTCAACGACCCATCGTTCGGCGGCTCTTGGACCAAGGGTGCCATCTACTACCTCAAGATCGCCGTGTCGCTGGGTGTCGCTGCGATTCCAGAAGGCCTTGCTGTCGTTATCACCACCTGCTTGGCTCTCGGTACCCGCAAGATGGCGGCGAAGAATGCCATTGTTCGGTCGCTACCCTCTGTCGAGACTCTAGGAAGCTGCAGTGTTATCTGCTCGGACAAAACAGGCACACTCACCACCAACCAAATGAGTGTGAGCAAAATGGTCACGGTCAACGATAGCGGGTCTGGTCTTGAGGAACTTGATGTGCAGGGCACAAGCTTCGAACCTGAGGGACTTATCACCAGAAACGAGAAGCCCGTGCAAGACTTGGCCGCTTCCTCCAACACCGTCCTACAAATGTGTCAAGTTGCGGCGATATGCAACGAGTCGAGGCTTTCGTACGACCGGAAGAACGGCACCTTCAACAACATCGGCGAACCGACCGAGGGCGCTCTGAGAACACTTGTGGAGAAGGTCGGCACAAAGAACGCTTCATATAACGCGAAGCGCTCGAATATGATGCCCGAGGAGAGACTGCATTATATAAGCCAGGAATACGAAGCAACCACTCCCAAGCTCCGCACTTTCGAATTCTCTCGTGACAGGAAGAGCATGTCTGTGCTCATCGCGAACAACAAGAGCAAGAAATTGCTGGTCAAAGGCGCTCCCGAATCGATCATGGAGCGCTGCACGCATTGTCTCACGGGCAGCGGCGGCAAGCGCGTCGAGATGAGTCAAAAGCTGCAATCCCTGCTTAACTCTGAGGTCGTTGCGTATGGAAACCGCGGACTGCGTGTCATTGCACTCGCAAGCGTCGACAACGTCACATCGCCTCTTACCGCTACTGCTAAGACCTCGAGCGAGTACGTGACGCTGGAACAGAACATGACGCTTCTTGGCCTTGTCTGCATGCTTGACCCCCCTCGTCCGGAAGTCGCGCATAGTGTGAACCAATGTCGTCAAGCGGGCATCCGTGTCGTCGTTATCACCGGCGACAACCAGAACACTGCTGAGACGATCTGCCGGCAAATTGGTGTATTTGGTGATCGTGAGGATCTCACGGGCAAGAGCTTCACTGGACGTCAATTCGATCAGCTCAGCGACGAGGCGAAGCTGAAGGCTGTCAAGACTGCTTCGCTGTTCTCTCGCACCGAACCCACTCACAAGTCTCAACTGGTCGATCTCCTCCAATCTGCTGGCGAAGTCGTTGCTATGACTGGCGACGGTGTCAACGACGCTCCTGCACTCAAGAAGAGTGATATTGGTGTGGCCATGGGCACTGGTACTGACGTCGCCAAACTGGCCGCCGACATGGTGCTCGCCGACGACAACTTTGCGACGATCGAGATTGCCGTCGAAGAAGGCCGCAGCATCTACAACAACACTCAGCAGTTCATTCGCTATCTCATCTCATCGAACATTGGCGAGGTCGTGTCAATCTTCCTGACAGCTGCGCTTGGCATGCCCGAGGCCCTTATTCCCGTGCAGCTGCTCTGGGTCAACTTAGTTACCGACGGTTTGCCGGCTACTGCGTTGAGCTTCAACCCCAAGGACCATGATGTGATGAAGCGCCCTCCGAGGAAGCGCGACGAAGCCCTCGTGGGCGGCTGGCTCTTCTTCCGCTACATGGTCATCGGCACCTATGTCGGACTTGCAACAGTCGGAGGCTACGCCTGGTGGTTCATGTTCTTCCAAGGCGGTCCTCAGATCACCTTCTACCAACTGGTAAGCACTAGACCTACATTCTACTCGTGCGTGGCTAGTCATGCTAACAACCAACTCAGACCCACTTCCACCGCTGCAAGACCAACTTCCCCGAAATTGGCTGCGCCATGTTCGCCAACGACTCCTCACGCACCGCATCGACCGTGTCCCTCTCGATCCTCGTCGTGATTGAGATGCTGAACGCCATGAACGCCCTCTCGTCGTCCGAGTCGCTGCTCACACTGCCGCTCTGGAAGAACATGATCCTCGTCTACGCCATCACACTCTCTATGGCGCTGCACTTCGTGTTGCTCTACGTGCCTATCTTGCAGGTAATCTTTGGCATCGTGCCGCTCGGCTGGGATGAGTGGAAGATTGTGCTTGGGTGGAGCGCGCCTATCATTGCGATTGATGAGGTGCTGAAGTTTGTCGAGAGGGGGTGGTTCATGCAGAAGACGAAGGTGGTGGAAAGCAAGAAGACGAAGTAGAGGTAGACGGGAACGGCGGCGTGACGTGTTGTGTATTGGGCGATAGTTAGACTACCTAGAGGTCAAGATGGCTTGGGCATTGTAGTTTTAAAATGAATCAAAGTTTGCGCGTCAATGAGTAAAACGCTATTTCCCCAATGATGCGCCGTCTATGCATATGTATACCACTTTAGCTTCAACTTCTTAAACCCCCCGAATCCACTCCATCCCCGACCGAATATCCCCAAACCATGCCATCAAAATGTCCTCGAAATAATAACTCCTCGGCTTCCACTGTCCCCGATCCCCCGCCTTTGGCAAATCCTTCTGCGCCTTCTTGATATACGTGCTCGTCAACCTCATCACCGCCCTCTCCTTAATCTGCCCGCGCTCCTGCTCCGACATCCGCGGCACCACCTCGCTCACGCCATCCCGCTGCATATTGTTCAGAAGCCGGCACGTCATCTGCGCTGTCGCGTCCGCGCCCAGCGTCCAGCTCGCGTCGACATAGCCGATGGTGAAGGCGGCGTTGGGGAGGCCTTCGAGCATCACGCCCTTCCACATGAAGTGCGAGCCCACGTCGTACGGCTGACCGTCGACGGAGAGTTTCATGCCGCCTGCAAACTGCAGTTTGAGGCCCGTGGCCGTGACGATGATGTCAGGGTGCAGTTCCTGGCCGGAGTTGAGCTTGATGCTATCCGCGGTGACGGTGTCGATGGTGTCCGTGGCGACCGATGCAGTGCCCGCGCGCAGCGCGGCGTAGAAGTCGCCATCGGGGCAGAAGCAAAGGCGCTGCTCGAAGGGGTTGTAGCTGGGCTTGAAGTGCGGGTCAATCTGCATGTCCGGGAGTTCCTTTTTGGTGGCGGCGCGGATAACGCGGCGCGAGCGGGCGGGGAAGTATTGGCAGAAGCTGACGAAGAGGAAGGGAAGGACGAGCCACTTGAGGCGAATCAGGCAGCTGCTCAGGCTGAAGGGGAGCCAGGCGCGCAGGGTGCGCTCCAGGCGGTCTTCGCGCGGGGTGCTGAGGAGGTAGCTGGGGGAGCGTTGGAGCATGGTTACGTGCGAGGCTTTTTCGGCGAGGACGGGGAGGAGGGTTATGGCTGTTGCGCCGGAGCCAATGATGGTCATGGATTTGTTGGTGTAGTCGAGGTCGTCGGGCCAGAATTGCGGGTGCACCGTTGTGCCTTTGAAGTTCTCGAGGCCCGGAATGGTGGTTTGGAGGGGCTGGTTGTAGTCGTAGTAGCCGGTGCACATGATGGCGAAGTTGCAGGTGATCTTCATGCAGTCCTTGCCGTTGGCTACAACGTCAAAGGTCCATGTCTTCGTACCGGAGTCGAAATTACCAGCTTCGACCTCATGCTTAAAGCGGATCTTTTTGCCGATGCCGTGAATCGCGGCAGATTCTGTGACATACTTCTTGATCAGGTCGCCTCGAGCGATCGAGTCCGTCTCCGTCCAAGGTCGCCAGGGAAATCCAAATGTGTAAAGGTCCGAGTCGGATCGAATGCCGGGGTATCTGAAGAGAGACCAAGTCCCTCCAATCTCATGTCGCGATTCGAGAATACAGTATGTGAGGTCCGGATTCCGCTCCTGGAGGCGATACGCAGAGTTGATGCCGCTGATGCCCGCACCCACGATCACGACGTCGAAATCTCTCTGCACCTTTTCGGAACCCATGATTGCGAAAGTGGGCTTATAGTGTAAGATAGGGGAAGGCGATGAGGAGAAGATGGTGTGGAAAGCACAACACTCGCACAGGTACTCTTCCGTGGGAAAAATGATCGAGCACTTCTGAGACGAAACTGCAAACCTAGACCTTGTTCTCGCCGTTGAAAGAACAGCGAATGTCTTTGTACTTAATCGCGACTCGCGACACAAGTTGTGCAAGTGAAGTTGCCACCCCCCGCTTCCACGGGGGCACCTTCGGGCTCGACTGTTCGCAGACGTTGCCCGATTCGGCAGTCGCCTCGGTACTCGGTCGACGCGCAAGACCCCCGACTTCTGACTCCGAGCCAGCCTTTTTCGCTCTAGCAGAACAGAACATCCCCTCTTTCCCCGACGGCACTCTGTTGCGGGGTACGGCACTCTATTGCGGGGTCCCGCGGTTGGGCTCTCACGTTGCCAGCGCGGCGACAATCGCGTCCATCGCGGAGCTCTGCGTCGACGCGTTCGCAGGGGTGATGAAAGGTCTAGACAAAAACGTCAACAGCGTTCCGGAATCTCGCGAATACTCTGCACAATTCTCACCCGGACCATATCAAGCTCAACTCGTTGCCTTGGCGGTTGTTCTGCCAGATGCTGTCGGCGTTGTTTTCGAGGAACTCGGCGTAGCGCGATTCAGGAGCCTCCTCTTGCAGGATCTGGAGGTTGCGTGCAAAGACACCTTTGAACTGGATTTCGGCTGGTCGTCAGTGACAAGTTTCTTGCAATTAACACATTGTGAGGGACACACCTGACTCCCGTCGCCGCCACAATCGGGCTCGCACTCGTCGTGCAATATACCATTCGCATCCGTTAATCCTGTGATGGCGGCATCCGCGATGGTCTTCGCTGTGTCGATGTACGAATTGTCGCCCGTCGCTCGCGACAACTCAGTCAACCCACCGAGGATCACACCTTGATTGTACGACCAAGTTGTCCGGCCATTGTTCTCACAGGTATCGTTGGTCAGGCCATCGTTGATGAGATTCTCCGAGTTGATCATACCGGACTCCTGGAACCACTTCCACTCATCTTTGGCCTTGTCGACGTAGCTCTGCCCTTGTTGGCCACCGATCCGATTGGCCAGGTGCGCTGCAACGTCTAGGTACAGCTCGTTCGTGATGGCGTTTACGTACTCTTTTTGCTGCGACAGGATTAGCTCGGCCTTTTCGCGCCTGGAGAGTTGGACGCTTCTACCTTGTTCCACCACAGGCCACCGCAGGGGGTAGTTCCGTACGCTTGATCCATGTCGGCGAAGATGGACTCGGCGGTTTGTAAGTATTGCTCATTGTGGGTGACATCGTAGGCGGCGATCCACGCGAGAGCCCACCATCCTGTTGAGGGTCAGCGTGAGTTTCTCAACATTTGGCCGCTGTTTTCGTCCGCTCTACCTTCGTCGTCATAAAAACTATCGAAGTTTTAGCCCGTACCAAAGTGTTCAAGTTCATGACACTTACTCGTTGAGGAACCCAGAGGGCCGGTGGCCCGGGATTCCGCGTTGGTCCGGGGGAAGGAGAGGCCAATGGTCTGCCAGCAAGAACGATCAGCTCAAGACGGCAATACAATCGCAACAGAGCCCAAGACAAACCCCCATAGAAGGACCGCATCAACCCAGTATCGTCCACCTCTTTCGCTAATCGCAAATTATACTCCGGCGCTCTCGTAAAGGTGTTGTCAAAAATTGCCGTTGACTTGGCGTTGATCGACTGATCAATCTTTGCAAGGTCCGCGATGACAGTGATGCCTTTTGTTTGGTCAGCTCACTCTTCCTTCATTTGGAGGAGAACTGGATGCTGCGCCTCACAGTTGGCGCTGTTCCACCATCCTGTGGAGGGAATGTATAATCCAATCGATTGGTCGTACCATTGCTGCAGGCCGTCGAAGGCGTCGCGAGCGTTCTCCTGGGTGATGGCCGAGATGGTTGTGGCGAAAGCGAGGAGAATTGCAGGATTCGGGAGCTTCATGGTGAGATGCAGCAGGAAGACGGGGATGAGGCGGAAGGAAGGGGGATCGGGAAGACAGTAATACAGATCATCTTGTCTCCTTTAATACCCTTCCAATAGCAATAGCGCTCACCCTTACCAACTCATCACTCCCACCTACACATCCGGGCTGGAAAACCCTCGCACCTCACCTCCTTCAAGCAGCCACGGCTAAACCATCACAACGCGTTTCGGCCACCCCTCAATCCGAGTGGCACCGTACCTGTTTGAGCGGGCAAAGCCACGCGTAGAGCAAGGTCAAGCTGCAACACGTGCATGCGGCAGACGCTCCAATACTCCGGCCGGGGCCCGACGTGGCACCGCCGCGCGCATGTCATTGTGGACTGTAGATACCCGGGCGATGTGGAGGAAGAGGAGACGATGGCAGGTGGCTGAGGTTCAGCTGCGTGGACGAGGGGAATGGCGGTTTTCTGGTGAGGGTGGGGGGTCGGTTGGAAGTATTTTGGGTTTAGGGGGGTCGGGTTGTGGTGTTCTCAAGGTGGATAGAAGTGCCGGTGTTTGGGAAAGTGTATACGAAGTACTGCGATACCGCGGGTGGAGGAGAAGTGAGGTGGGTGGAGGCGGTGTAGAATCCATCTTGACAGTGGTGATCGGCAGCGTGATGGAAGTGTGCGGTGTCTGCTGACAAGCTCGCACATACCGAAAAGAGAGGTATACTTCCTTTTTGTCGTCAACAGCGTCGCATCTGGTTCTATCATTGCCGTTGTCGTAGCCCAACGTAGTGAGGGTATCATTCCATACAGACAAGCTAGAGGGTCTTGCGCGAGAAACGCCTAGTGACTTCCGGACCGTCATATCGCAATCTGATACGGGGCTGAGTGTATTTCTAGTCACGACATCCTGACACTCAGCGATTCTCAACTGGAAGTGACGAATCCTCGGAACTCGGACACTCAGTCGAAGTCGTGTTCCCGGCGGCAACTATCAAGTTTGATGTTGAACATTGGATGCTGTGAAGATGTGGGGCTTTCCTAAATCGAGGTTGATCTACACATGTAACGCGTGCGCTTTGTGTTATTGTCGTGCTCCTCCCTAAATCGGAATGTCATACCAAATTCTCGGCAACTTTCAAATCTATTTTATTCAACGAGGAAGCGGGAAAAAGAGCCTCAATTGTCAGTCAACTCATGTATTCGTGCTGCCCGAAATACATCCCTCATACTCATCCGAATTTACGATTCTGGGCGCTATCGACTGGCGAGTTGCGCCATTTGTCGGATGCTTTCGTGTCGCCTTTGGCACTGGACCAAACTATCGTCGGCCTCGAGCCCGAAAAGTGCTCCCAGTCGGCGTAACGCAGGTAGAGCCGCTCTCCCTCGTTTCCACGTAAGCATTGCTCCGTGGTCAGTTCTCGATCCCGATCTGAACCCCCCTCTCGCCATCGGGCAGCACCTCCTTCTCCTTCTTCCCCTTCAACCCCGGCAGCTCTTGACAAGCCTGCTCAATGATCCCCATCGCGGTACGAATCTCGTCCTCAGTAATCACCAGCGGCGGCGCCAGGCGGATGATATTCTGATGTGTCGGTTTGGCCTGCGGGGAAAGATTCACGTTAGCGCCAGGATTCCTTTGATCGAGCAGAGCAGTCTCGTCCACAGGCTGAGGGGCCAGGGAGTCCTTGACGTGGGCAATCTTGAGGGCGCGGCCTACCAGTAGTCCCTTTTCCTTCATCAGCATGCAGAGGTCCCAGGCGCTGTGGCCGCCGGTCTTGGACTCGTCGATGGCGATGGCGTTGAGCAGGCCTTTGCCGCGGATGGTCTTGATCATACTCTGGCGCGACTGGATGTCGCGCAGGCTACTGCGGAAGAGCTCGCCCAATTGACGTGCGCGTTCGGTGAGGTTCTCTTCTTCCACGAGCTCGAGTGCTTTGATGGCGACGGCGCTGCCGAGGGGATTGCCACCGTACGTGCTGCCGTGGGTGCCGGGTTCGACCACCATCATGACGTCTTTGCGGCCGAGCACAGCGGAAACGGGGTACATGCCGCCCGAGATAGCTTTGCCCAGGAGGACCATGTCGGGCTTGATGCCGCTCCATTCGTGGCACAGGAGTTTCCCCGTGCGGGCGACACCCGTCTGGATCTCGTCGCAGATGAGGAGGACGTTGTGCTTATCGCAGAGCTCGCGGACACGCTTCAGGTAGTCGTCAGATGGGACGACAATTCCTGCCTCGCCTTGGATCGGCTCGAGGAGGAAACCCGCAGCCTCCTTCCCATGCGCCTCGAATGCTGCCTCCACAGCTGCGATGTCGTTGTACGGGATCGCCTTCCCGGTCGACGGGCACACGGCACCCACATTCGGTAGGTAGGGACCGTAGTTTTCCTTGCTCTCAGGATCCGTCGACATCGTGATGGCGGCAAATGTACGGCCATGAAAATTCTCCTGCACACTGAAGACCAGCGCCTTGTTCTGCGGTATCCCCTTGACCTTGTAGCCCCATTTGCGCGCAATCTTGACACCCGTCTCCACAGCCTCTGCACCGGTATTCATGGGCAGCACCATGTCAAAGCCCATCATACTCGTGATCTTCTCCGCGAATCGAGGGAAAACATCGTTGTAGAAGGCACGACTGCTGAGGGTAAGGCGACTTGCTTGCTCGGTCAACGCCTGGATGAGCTTCGGGTGGCAGTGACCCTGATTCACAGCGGAATATGCAGAAAGGAAGTCGAGGTAGTGTTTGCCTTCTGGATCCCACACACTGCATCCTGATGCTCGTGAGAAGACGATCGGTAAGGGGTGGTAGTTGTGAGCGGCGAAGGAAGACTCGGCGCTCATCGCCGACTGCGATGAGGGCGCATGGTAGGTCGAGTTGACGGCTTGTGTCGTAGGCGTGAAGGTGGCGGCTTTGGCATTGAGACCGTTGATGGAAGAGTCGACGTGGTCGTTGACTGCTGTGGGTGACATGTTGGGCGATTGAAAGCGCAGGGTCGCTTGGGTATCTCGGAGAATGGAGAGGAAACAGATGAGAAAGAGGAGCTGATCTGGGATCGGGTAGGTGAAGGAAAGGAAGCAGTCCAAAATAAAGAAAGACGTCTGTCGCTGCTATCAAGGTTGTCTGTCTCCCGTGAACACGCCTTGCCCCGCCATCCAATCAGCCCCGCGGTGTTACCAATCCTGCCATTCCGCTCGACTGTACTTGCACTTAGAGGTTTAGCTGCCGCATATCATCAATCCGCTTAGATGCGGTCGAAGTTGTGGAAGACAAATGCCAAGTCGTATTCGACGGGTCGAGGGCTGCACAATGTGACAGTGAGGCAGACAGGAAGAGGAGACGTGAGGCGAGCGAAGGGAAAGCTAAACGGCGGGAGATGAGCCGAATGCCTCAGGCGATATTTTCACATGCCTACAGGCGCAATATTAGAGAAAGGCACATATATTGGGAGAAAAAGGGACCTCAAGCTTTACGGTTAGGTCTCTTCACAGCATCTCAGCACTGGGTATCGAACAACTCTTGCAAGCCGTAGCTCCTCGTCTTACGCAGCTGCCTTGACCATAAAAATCTCCTTCATCGCCTGGGGGTCCATTGCAGACGCTCGCTTCTGCTGAATATACCGCTGCCGCACTGATAGTCGATTTCCGGCAAACGCTGGAGCTGCGGGGGCCTGCTTTGTCGCCGACGCCTGCTGTGCTTGGTTCTTGGAAACCTTTTTCTCCCCTTTGGCGCGCCGGGTCTCATCTTTTGCTTCCCTTCGTCTTCGACGCTCTTCCTTTCGTGCCCGCTTCTCTTTCTTCAAGCGTAACTTCTCGTGCTCCTTGGAAGCGAAAATTGAGCTTGCATCCTCCACCTTGGAATTCTTGTGGCGCTTTTCCTTGCTTTTTTTGGTCGACACAGGTTGCGCTCGATCGTTATCTTCTCCAACGGCATCCGACTGAGCGGAGTCGTCGGTCGAAGAAGATTCCGTAACGCGCTTCATTTTGCGCTGCTTCTCTTTCTGGTCTCCTTTCGCGCGCTTCTTGGTCTTACTTGATTCAACCTTCTCCGGCTTGCCCGAGTCGCCCTTGGCCGCCTTGTTCTTGGACCCTGGCGCTCCTTCCAGGTCTGAATCGTCATCCACCTTCCGCTTCTTCGCATTTCTGCACTCCTTCTTCGAGCCGTCGGCCTTCTTGTTCGGCGCAGGCAACAATTTGCTGTTCATGTAGTCCTCCTCCATTTTGTCGCCAACAAGCAGCCCTCCGCGAACGAATCGTATCCAGCCGTACTTCCTCTCCTGCCAGGTCCTCAGCTCCGCATCCCGCACCCTTTCCGTCTGCGATTGCACCTCGACCTCACTTTTGCCGTTGAGTCTCCCAAGTACTCCAGAAAAGAGATTCAGTCCGAATGTTTCGGCATTGCCCTTCCCGCCAGCCCCGCCGACCTTTGCACCTATTCCAAGGTTTTCTTCTCGGAGAAGGACGCGAATGTGTGAGGCGTTGGCGGCGGTGAAGTGGTCGGCATGATTAGCGTCGCGCGCGCCAAGATAATCTCCAGGTTTCCACCCTTCCTTTGAGAGCATGCGATGGCCGAAGTTGCTGGTGGATTTCGACCATGCTGTGTTGTTGGGGTCTTCAGAAAGCTTTGAGCGCCTGAGAAGTGTTAGAGTTGTTCCATGCGCATTGATATCGTGTCGAAGCGTACTTCTTGTTCCCACTGAGTCCCATCTTGAACGAACGTGAAATGGTAAGTTATGATGCTATTGCCGTCTGATTTTCGATTTTGCTTCAGAGGACCTCGAAATTTGGCGGAGGCGCCCTCTCGGCTCACCGATCTCCGAGCCGGAGCGGCCCTACTTAGCACTCCTGCGGGGCGAACCGAGCGCCATCGCGTGGAAGGTGCACGTCGTCCCAATTGGAAGCTGCGCAGCTCACTGCCGCCTTGATCACCTGGAGAACAAGCTGTTTGGCAAGGGTGTCTACGAGGAGCTGGCGTGATGATGAAGCTGTAAGCCAACGTTTGTCACATTCGCGACTTATAGAGAATCAGCATGCTGAGTGAAGTCTACAGCACTCGCGGGGGCACAAGGCGCAATGCCCTCAACAAACTCGCCGCCTTGTCTGCGCGATCTGCGAGTGCAGAGAAGGAGACGGATGGAGGGGACATCGGGAGACTTTGTGCTCTAGGGAACACGCGCGGTAAATCGCCTGAAGCAAGCAATGGATCGATTGGCAAACGCAAGGACGAGCCGCAACGGACGTCGAGTATACCCATGAGCGTGCGAGAGTTGGAGGTCTTGGTTGCACTGTGCCGGGCTGCCCCAATGTTGCAGACAACAAAGGATGCGGAGACTCTACTCGATCAGTTGGCACCATACGCAGCCGAAGCACACCGCCAGATACTCGAGTACTCGCCATTACATCAGCGTCTACCGCCCTGGGGGACGCTCTCCTACGATCTTACATCTGCGGTCCTGGCCCTTGGGTTGAACCATCCCTCCCTTAGGGCCCCAGCACTCGCGTGTATTGAGCAGACGATCGACGAGCTCACCACAAGCGCTGAGAAGACAGCGTGGGTTGGCCTTGAGACTGGAGGGCCTGCTGAACGGAACGTCCTGGAGCAAGCCTTGCCCATAATCCAGCTCACAGTGTCGTTGCTGGGATTCTTGCGAGCTACCGCCAACTACATACGGGTATGGGACCCGGAACAGCGGCTCGTCATCATCCAAAGAATGCGATATCTTCTCTCAGAGAAGTTCATGGTGATGGTTGAGGGCGCTCTCTCAGCTATTCGTAATGGTCGCACTCATTCGCGATCATCTAAGGAGTGGAAGCGTTGGGTCCGACAGTATGCCACAAAGGGCACTCCGCTGGGCGCTATGCTCTTGCAACAGGCCTTCATGAGCATCGTGGAAGAGAGCATGGCTCTTTTGTTGTCCGGGCCTGAACCTCTTCCAACGTCGGGACTTTTGAACACTTTGATGGACCGCCCACTTCTTGTTCGCCGAAACATTTCACCTATAAATGAAGTTACGCTTGAGAACCTGACGGATGTCATTGTGGATGAGATCAATTTCTTGGAGGCAGACGCAGATTATCTCCAAGTCAGCTCCGCTTGGCAACAACGACTTGCCTCAGAGGTCAAAGCAAGTAGCCTCCGAAGCTATCTTTGCTGCTCCCTGATAGACGAGTCTATCGCAGATGACGAGCTCCTGACCACTTGGCTTGAAAACATCACTTCCGACCCCAATGAGATGGCGAACGAGACGTTGGCGCACACAGCCCTAAAATCCATGGCGGTTCTAGCAAGAACATCGTCGGCTACAGCGTCCAACCTGAGTCGATCAATGCCGAAGCTGCTCGTGCAGGGCAAGATACCCCAAGACACCGCAAGAGTTGCCGGAGAATGCTTAGCTCGTGTGCTCAAGGAGCTATCGCAAGATATGGTCATCAGCACCCTGTACAGCCTTGGAAATGTCCTCAGCGCAAGTGGAAACGAGAAGACGGGCGGTATTCCGGGCTTTCGCGATGGCAACGGCAGCTTGAACGGGTCTGCCATTGCGTTCGAGCATCAGCAAGCGATTGGCAGCCAGCTCTCTCTCGACATCAGCGACGAAGAGGAGACAACAGCCGTGTACAGCTCTGTTGTGCAGGCTATCGTTTCTATCGCAACGGCATGCAGTGATGAAAAAGTGATCGCTCTTGTCATCTCGATGCTGATGCAGAAGATTGGACGCATTGGCCCAGTCGTTGATGCGAAGATTGTGACCGAAACTGCAACCCTCAGTCTGTGTGGCGGCTCAAGCCAACTGCGCGGGCTGATGAGGCTTTACGCCAGAGTCGCAAGCGATGCAACCATTAAGAGTGACCATGTGCTGCTCAACGCCGTCACCGAGGCTCGGATACGACTGGCCACCTGGGTCCCACGAGAGTCGCCACTCTATGAAGCGTATCTGATGCACATGCTGGAGCTCTGCGTCAGCTGTGGAGACACCGCTGGAGATCGTACCGTCGACGTAGCACTCGCGACGAACACCATCGCTCAGCTGTTCCACCCGATGGCAGTTCTTGTCACAAATGATTCAAGCCATGCCCCTAAGCTCGACAATGTCGACCAATTGATGCAGCTCAGTCGTGACGCTTGGTTCAATATTGTTGTCCACGGCTTTACACTTGGCACGAAGGGGTACAACGAGCATGCACGAGAGCTACAGATCTTGGCGAAGTATAGCTTGCCACTTGTGGACGAAGATCGCGTGGATATGCCTGAGAGTGGCATCGATCTAAACCCCGTGTTGAGGAGGGGCGCAAGCGGCCAAAGGACCGTTGAATTGAAAGCCTCACTGGTCGCTGCTCTTCCTCAATGCGAGGGCGACATCAAAGGCCTGGGTCACCAGGACTGTGTGTTCTTGCACGCGGCTCTCCTTGTTTCGACCTCTCGCGCACGGGCTGGAGATTGCACTGCCGTGTTGCCCTATTTCCTCGAAGACAAGGTGAAAAGAACAAGTATGGGCAACGTCATGCTCGCCGTTGCACTGAAAAGCGTCGACATCTATCTCGATCGGGCTCTCACCGGACAGCATCAAGAATTCGCCGCACCTCAGGTCGCGTTGCAGCTGGCGTCTTTCTTCGAGGGAGCCTGCCATCGCATTGCGAAAGTCCAACACGCTGCGGTGTCTTGCGCCGATCGTATCGTTGGCCAAATCCCTTCCGCTATCTGCCAGAAGGGTTCGTTGTTCGCCCTTCTGGAGCTATTGACGCTCATCTGGAAGAGCTGCCTTGACGCTGAGACCGATGTGTACGAATGGAAGCCTGTTTACGCGTCCGAGAAAGGCAGTGTGGCCGTGCAAATTTCCGATGATGTAAACCACAGGCAGGCAACCCTCTCGAATTTCCACAAACGCTGCAAACTATGGGTCTCAAAGGCGATCGATGTTGCTCCGCTCGATGTCAAGGGCCTCTTACAGGCCTATCTTGAAGAGTATGCCGATGACGGATCTTATGGACATATTGCCTTGGGAAGATCTTTCGCGGTCGAGATGGGATCCCTCATTCCCGGAAGCGATCAGAGGTTGACAAGCCTCGAGGTGCAGCGAGACGTTGGTGTCAACACCGCCTCGGACTTCATTGCGCAGTATACGACGCGGCAGAGCTATCGTCACATCGACGACGCAATGCGGAAGAATGATGAGAAATGGACTTTGATCGATTACGACGGCAACGCACAAAATGCAGCGACACGACCTCCAGAACGGGAAACAAACGAGGCGCGCAAACTCCGCACCCTGTTGCACAGACTGCGCAATCACGAAACTGTCACCTTCGAGGAAACCCGCTATACGCTTCGAGAGGCTGCCGCAGTCCTCGGTAAAAGTGCTTCGGGCGACACCACCCTGGTGCCAGACCTTGTCGGCGTACCATTCATGATCTTCACCAAACAAGCCATCAACTTGGGCATCTCTCTTTGGCTCGGTGTTGTGAAAGAGAACCCAAGTCTCGAGTCGCGTATCCTCGTCGAAGTGGCTGCCGGTTGGGAGGCTTCTGTGCGCCTCAAGAAGGGTTTCTTCAGCCCTAGCTTCCAACACTTGGATCCTTTCTTCGTGAAGGAAGAATTCGCGCCGTCTCGATGGGATATGATCACCCGACGAACCCAACTTACGCACGCTACGATTTCACCACACCTACGCCTGACCCATCTCTTGTCCAGCCACTTCAGAGCCTCAAGGCTGATCTCCCCATCCGTCGAGCGCGTCTATCTCCGCTTGATGCGCATCACCATGCTCGCGATGAAAAACACTGTCAGCCACCCCTTGGCCCGCGAGGTCCACTTCCAGATCGTGTTACTGGCCCTGCGTGTCCTGAAATGGAGCGCACACATCGACTACACGACGCAATGGAGGCTCAAGGACAGCATCCTTTCCGCCGGTCTCGCCTGGTTCACGCAGCCGCCACGGTGGTCCTTTGGCAGCAACAAGCTGCAGCTTAAGGCGGAGGTAAAAGTGCTTAACGACGTCGCAAGTCTTGTGCAGGGCGTAGAAACCATTGGCGCAAAAGTTACTCCGTCTTTGGGCTCTCTGCAATCGAAACAGGAGCTGCTACAGCTGCTGCTTTCGCATGAAGTCGGCCGTATCGGAGTTTGGATCAACCCACTTGGTTCAGAATCTAGAGGCCTCATGGGCGGCAGAAGCGCTGGCGTCACCGAGCCCTCGTTCTCTCCATACCTCAAGACGGCATGGGACGAAGACCCGCGCATTGCGATCCAACTTGCCACACGATTCCTCAACCCCTCGAAGCTCACAGGAGAGATCCGTGCGCTCATCCTGGCGCAGCCTGAGAAAGCCATTCGCGATTCAGATGCGCTTTATATCTTGCTTGGTTCGTCTCTACCGCCGGACGTCAAGGGCGAACTGAAGTACCTTCTCTACTGGGCTCCACTGAATCCCATGGCCGCTGTAACGTACTTCTTGCCGGCTTACGGTAACCATCCATTTGTCATCCAGTATGCCGTGCGTGCTTTGGAAAGCCACGCTGTCGACGTCACTTTCTTCTATGTCCCGCAAATCGTGCAGACATTAAGATATGATGGGTTAGGTTACGTGGAAAGATACATCATCGAGACTGCCAAGTTCTCGCAACTCTTCGCTCACCAGATCATCTGGAACATGAAGGCCAACGCATTCAAAGATGAGGAGTCTGAGCAGCCGGACCCCGTCAAACCGGTACTGGACAGGGTCACGGACGCGCTCATCTCGAGCTTCTCACTCGAAGACAAGGATTTTTATGAGCGCGAGTTCGACTTCTTTGGTAAAGTCACTGGAATCTCAGGCACGCTCAAGCCCTTCATCAAGAGTCCAAAGCCGGAGAAGAAGCAGAAAATCGAAGAAGAGCTGCGCAAGATTGAGGTGGAAGTCGGTGTCTATCTACCAAGTAACCCAGATGGCGTGGTCATTGGGATCGACCGGAAATCTGGGAAGCCTCTCCAAAGTCACGCAAAAGCACCTTACATGGCAACTTTCCGCATCCGCAAAGAGGACGAGCCCGACCCAGCCGATCAGCAACTCGCGGCACAGAACGGCGAAGTGGCCAAAGGCAAGACCTACGAAGTCTGGCAGTCAGCCATTTTCAAAGTTGGCGACGACTGCCGTCAAGACGTGTTGGCATTGCAGATGATCTCCGCTTTCCGCGGGATCTTCCATAATGTAGGCCTTGATGTCTTCGTCTTCCCGTACCGCGTCACCGCCACGGCGCCCGGCTGCGGCGTCATCGACGTCTTGCCCAACTCCATCTCACGCGACATGCTCGGCCGCGAAGCCGTCAACGGCCTCTACGAGTACTTCGTCAGCAAGTACGGCTACGAGGACTCCGTCCGCTTCCAGGAAGCCCGCGCCAACTTCATCAAGAGCATGGCCGCCTACTCCATCATCTCCTTCCTCCTCCAATTCAAAGACCGCCACAACGGCAACATCATGGTCGACGCCGCCGGCCACATCCTGCACATCGACTTCGGCTTCTGCTTCGACGTCGTGCCCGGCGGGGTCAAATTCGAGCGCGCGCCTTTCAAGCTCACACCTGAGATGGTCGCCGTCATGGGAGGGTCGAGCCAGTCGCAGCCGTTCCGCGCGTTCGAGGAGCTCTGCGTCAAGGCTTTCTTGGCCGCCAGGCAGCACGTCGATCAGCTCTCGCATATTGTGCTGACGATGCTGGATTCGGGCCTGCCGTGCTTCAAGCCGCAAACTATGAAGCATTTCCGCGAGCGATTCGTGCTCGAAAAGAGTGACCGGGAGGCGGCGGAGTTTGTGCGCCATCTGGTGCATGTGAGTGAGCGGAGCTATTCGACGGGGGTGTATGACTATTTCCAGCTGTTGACGAACGGGATTCCCTACTGAGGTTGGTGAGGCAGGGGGGAGGAGAAGACTTGGTGTCTAGCAGCGCTTTGAGCGTTTCCTGTGCATTCGAGCGAAGCGAACACTGTGAATAGTTGATACTTAATTTGGTTTGAAATACGATCCTTCCGGAGCCAAGCAATAAATAACTGCCCCATGTCTTTCGTGCCTCCCGACTGTTTCTTCGACCTCCAACCTGACCTTCCCATTGCCACACCAACACATGGCACCAAGAGATGTGCGTCCTTAAAATAGTCCTCCCGCTCCACGTACACAGTAGCGGAAGGGTGGAGCAGACGACACGGTGCTGCTTACACCGCTCCCCGTAGGGTATTTCGCTCTCCCACGAACTGAACGAAGTTGGCTTGCTTGGCTATCGAGGTATCCCGCGGCGGGAAGCCAGAAGTCAGGCAAGTTGTGGGGG
>JAWXCT010000108.1:0-12173 GCA_034509035.1 Saxispiralis lemnorum
CTCCCCCTTCAATCCCCAAATCCCAACACCCCAGCCCTACCCTCTGACACGCTGACTCGCGCCGAAACGCGGCCACATCGACCGCCAGCACATGGCGGCGGCAGGGAAGGCGCTCCGTGATCGACGGCGGCGTTGGAACGTTCATGAGACAAACACGACTCCCGGGGTCGGGGAAGAGGGCGCGGTGAAGACTCTTTTCTTTCGCGCTTTCACGGCTTTTTGTTTTTTTTTTTTCGGTGGTGGTCATGGTCATGGGCAGGGCGCGAGTAAGGTGGGTGAGCGTTGAGTCGGCACTGACGCGGGAGCCGGGGGAGGGGCGGAAGGGGAATGCGGTGCCGGTGGTAGGTTTGGAGATGGGGGGTGCGGATGCTGGATTGGGATAGGCACACAGAGTGAGGCGTTTGAGAAAGTGAGCTCATCGATAGATCAAAAGGGGAGACGATGTGATCGCAACGCATGTGTGGGTGTGGGTGTCCCCGCCACGAAAGGCGAGGAGAGAGAGGGGAGTGCTTGGTGAAGCTATATACCCGCGAGCGCTTTTAAAGCGGCTCGTTCAAGTCCTCCCCGACGTCTTCACAATCGACCGGCTAGGCGCACAGACGCGGACCAAGTTAATGGGACCTCTGCACGTGCAAACTGGGCGAGCGAGACGCCGTTCCAAAGCGGGTGTTGAATCTCAGCGGAAGCACAGCCAGACCATGCAGAGAGAGAGGCTGTGTTTCTCTAGGAGCATCGCTGTGCATCCGTCCTCGTACTGTTAGGCATTTGAGCCCTTCCACCAACCAAAGCAAAGCGATCAAGAAAGTGTGCCAAGACCGCAAGTCTGGCGTTGAGAGAAAGAGGCGGCAACTCCATCGAGCTCCAGCGCGCGTTCCGCGCGCGAGCTCTAGATTATCATCGTTCCTCCTGCTTCCTCCCTCCTCCGTCCCGGGCTGCGAGAAGAAGCTCGTCGAGAGCGTGTGTGGTATATGTGCAAGAGACTGTGGTGTCCTGCAACGCCGAATGAGGCGTGGTGCAAGAGGCTCGTGCTGTGCTGTGATGCGAGAAATGTGATGCTCTGCCTAGCGGCGAACAAGGCTGTGAAGTGCAACGCCAGAGTATTCAGACCATTTTCCGAGGGCTACCAAGGCCTTGGTCTGTCCTGTGGGCATCAAAAGAAGTTGAAAAGAGTAGGGGTATCGCAAGAAGGGCATCTGGTGTGAATTTGTGATATGTATCGATTTTGGTGGTGAGGAGGTTGATGCCAGTGGAGAGGTGTGGAAATGTCGTGAACGCCAACCCATGTCAATCCAGGATCTTCCGTGTCAGCACTTGACTTGCGAAGACTGGTGCCCAGAGTCGTCCATGACCGAGTAATGAAGGGTGTAGTAAGAGTGGGTATCGTCCGTCTGATTCATCTGCCACGCCGGGGGATGACTCCAAGTTTCACAAAACGCCAGTGAGGGCCGAGCCTCACGAATTAGTTCCCATAGAGCCCATGCTCATGAGTGCAGCAACAGCGGTCTGCTCTTCGGGCGTCGCGGTAGAAGGGTCGATGGCCGATCCGCTCATACCGCCTCCGAAGCCGCCATTGCGTTTGTAAGAAGCTGAAACAGACAGTCGCTGGCTGGGGCCTGAGGGCCGCCGGCTCCAGCGGTCCGACGGCCTACGGCCTGATACGCTCAGGGCGTTGTAGTTGGTGCGTGGTGCGTTGGGAGCCGGCAATGAAGCCTTCCGCAACGCAGCTGCACCGATTGCGGCCCAGTCATCGTCGTCGGTGTCATCGTTCATACTAGATGAGTCGTCCTGGTCCGATTCGCCGTCCATGGACATCTTGTCGGCTTCGTTCTCCGGCATGTCCATGTCCATGTCGAGCTCATCCTGCTCGCGGATGCTCGATGCGGTCCAGCTGCCGCCAGATGGCTGATCGCGGTAGCGGGAGCGCATGCGAGGTCCGGGCATGTGGACACCCGAGTCGCCATTGGAGACGGCGTATCCACTGCGCTCACTCCTTGGGGGCGAGAAATGGACGTCGTTGAAGGAGCCAACGCCTGAATCTCTCGAAGACCCCTTGATGTGAGCGTCCCACCTTCCCCAACCCGTCTTGCAAAAGGCGACGTTGCCGTCAACCCCGCCACCGCTCCTGTTCTCAAGCGCGGCGACAACCAGTCTGCGCGCCTTGGCAGGCGGGATGCGCGAAAAGCCGGGGACTGACTGCGTCAGCTCACCAATGACGTAGCGAATCGGCTTAGGGCCGTTGCCCAGCATGATGCCTGGCAGGTGATGCTTCGCCAGCATGGAAGAGGTGATGGCCGCGGAGGCATCCAAGCCGGACAAAGCGCCCTTGCTAAGTGGGGTTGCTGCCGCAGTCGTTTCCGACGGCGGGTCTCCCTCCTGGCCAGCCGGGCCGTCGCCAGCACCGTCTATGTCCATCTCATGCTCGATGTTGATCGGTGGTGGTGTCTGCGCGTCGGCGTGCGCCGGGAGGTCAGGGGACACGGAGTTCGGAGGGGTCAACATGTTTGTCGCCGACTTGTTATTGGAGAAGGCGGCGTCAACGGGGTTTCCACCAGCACCGCGAGCCTGAGTGGCATCGATCGAAGGGTCCGGCGAGGCAAGGGCCATCGCGATCATGGAGTGGTTGGCCATATTAGCGGTAGTGGTTTGGATGCGCTTTCCTGGGGAACACAACGTGAGTCAGACAGTGTTTCGACGAGCACAACGCGCCGGAACGGCGGGTTGGCGGGCAACAAGGCCTGGCGAAGTAAGATGAAGGTGTATGTGACTTACTTGACTGTGCAAGAAAGCTGCCTACTCAAGAGCACGCCTAGTTGGTGGAGGTGAACTGTCGAGTTGAAGGAGATGTGCCGGCTAGCTGGGTCGCGACGGGGCCCAGTGAGACACTGATAAGGAGTTGGAAGCCTGTCGACGGTGGCGAATGACAGATTGCGTGGGCGGGGGTACTGGTTGGTAAGGGTGCGTTGCTCTCTGCTTGTTGTTGTTGTTGTGGTTGTTGTTGTGGTATGGAGAGGAGGGAGAGGAAGGCATCAGGTGAGGCCGGCGGGTTTAGATGAGGAGGCGTGCTGGGGGGGGGGTGGCCATGGCGCGCCTGTCGCAACCTGGGCCTCTTCCGTTTCTGGCACTCGCGTCCACACGTCTCTTTGTCATCCTTCATTCACATCGGATCGGCGCCCGGGACGCTCCCGCCCCCGCGACCGGCCCAAGCGGTCTTGTCACGAGCCCGCGTCCCTCTGCGCGACTGGTTGTTTGCTCACTCCACCTCATCAGCGCGGCGGGCTCGGCTTTCTTGCGCTATGTGCGCTCCGCACCAGCTTATCATCCAGAATGAGGTCTACATCATCATTGTCACGCCCTCGCGTAAACTGCTGCGGGCCGCACATTCTCGTTGCAGATGTCGTCAGCGTCCCAAGGTGTCCGTACTTTTCCCGGTGCTGCCCGCGACTCGTCAAGCCACGTGTGGAAGACAACAGAGCAGCTGCCAAGATCACCTGCCCCGCCACGCCGCAAGGAACGGAGTCGTGGGCTGAGCAAGACAACGAGGCTGCCAGGGCTGCCCCTCTCGAAGGTGCCCTCACAGCCGACCCAATCACGACCCCACCCTGAGCCACGACCACGAACGTACCTACGGACAGGAAAGCAGGGCCGCAGCCCACCTGCTCGCATGAAGCCACCCAGTTCGCTGCTCGGCGACCCCTCCATCCGCGGCGGACTCGTCCAGGCCAGCAGAGAATCGCCCCACGACAGCTTCGTCTGCCCGCCCCCACCTCGCCTTCGCGAGCTGGAGCTCTGTGGGTTTGAAGTATTCGCTTTCCGTGCCGTGGATGACGTGCAGCTTGTTGGCCGACTTCGCTTGTGCTGATTGTGCTGTGCTTGGAGGGCACGGCTCGGGTGAGGTCGGGTACAACTGACAATCCGGACCGGCTACCTAGTAAGAGTGTAGTGAGCGGATGCTGGAGTCGAGATAAGGAAGAGAGGGCTCGGCCGGTACCCTGGGCGGCTCCGTTTGCCCCTCCTACACGCTCGATTGAGCATTTGAAGTACAGTCAGTCACGGTAGGCTTTCAAGTGGTGGAGGCTTTGACAGTCGTCGGCCACCCGTCAGTGGGGACTGACTATTCTTCCTGC
The DNA here is from genome assembly GCA_034509035.1 of Saxispiralis lemnorum. Lineage (NCBI taxonomy): Eukaryota > Fungi > Ascomycota > Dothideomycetes > Mycosphaerellales > Aeminiaceae > Saxispiralis > Saxispiralis lemnorum. Next base: position 4,125 of record JAWXCT010000108.1, read on the forward strand.
GGTCTCGCGCATTTTACGCCTGTGATGATGTGAAAATCTGCGCGCCAAGCGCTGCATCGTGTTCTCGGTCTAGACGGAATTTGAGAGGAGAAATTACTGTATGTCTGAGACGAACGCGACGCGACGAGTGAGGTGAGATTACGGCGGCCGAGAGGAAGGCGCGGTCTCGGTGATTGAGAGGAAGGGACGACCCCGGGGGGTTCCCAGGCGTCACGCCTCAAACGGTATCAGCACCGTTGTTATAGGTATACGCGCGATGAATTGAGGTTCTAAACTAGCCATGATCATCTACACTCTTGATCGTGAATCCTACCTTATATAGAGTATTCTGTCCAAAATCACCCCACCTATGCAACGCCAAGGGGTATCACTGATGTACTGTGCCCACCCATCATCTCAGAACGCCCTCCAGCCCACCCACCTCGTCATTAGGAATGTCGTGTTCGATCTTTACGCCCGCCTCTCGCTTCAACCTCTCCCTAGCGACAGGATCCCGTTCCAGCTCTTGCCACATCATCAGGTCCCACTCCTCGGTCATGCCGTTTCGCCTCCAGCTCGCCATCTTCCAGGGCGGCCACCTCCCACCGATCGCTAGATACCGGCGCACGCTCTTGTAGATCAGCTCCACGGCGGTCAGGATCGCCAGCGCGACGATGAGGGTGAGCCACCAGACGGGGTCGCGCCCGAAGCCGTGGTCGAAGCCGCCCTTGACGTCGAAGGGGGAGAGGTTGTCCGAGTAGGCGCCCGCGAGGAAGGCGCTCCAGGCCCACCAGCCGGTAGTCGTGATGAAGAAGGAGAAGGCGACAATCACGGTTTTATTGTGCGTATCGAGAACGCTAGAACGCAAATGTCAGCGTCATGTTCAAATGGCGAGAAAGAGGAACTTACAGCAGCTTGATGTTCGTCCACATGATGGCGAGCGTAAAGCACAGGTGGCCGATGGCGTACATGCCGTTGTCGCCAGTGACGTTGTAACGGCCGTACATGTAGTAGACCACGTACCAGCACAGGAGGCCCTGCGCCGTGCCGTACACTGCCCACACTAGATACTGCGGGATATTCAGCCCGCGACTGCGCTGCCCGTATTCGTACAGCTCCGGTATCGCCAGCAGTGTTTCCGCGCTGAGATCTTGTTCGTAGACGCCTGGAATGATAGTACAGAGCGAAGTGAACAGCGTGTTGAGGACCGTGAGGGACCAATTTTCGAACAAGCTGGAGCCGCTAAAGCCGACGTAGCGTTGAAGTTGCACTTGGAATTGGTAGAAGAAGATCTCCTTCCAGTAGGTCCAGAGGATGAACTTGGCGGTGCGGATGTAGTTCCAGCGTCCGTGTACGAGCAGAAGCGATTGCAAGAAGCGGAATTGCGCGATGCTGAAGTCGGCAACACGTGCGGCCTGCAATCCTTCCTTGCCGCTGATGCCGACGCCGACGTGCGAAGTAGTGATCATTGAGATGTCGTTGGCACCATCACCTATGGCCATTGTGAGGCCCGACATGCGGGCTCGGATGGCTTTGACGATGCTGGCTTTCTGGGCCGGACTAGCGCGGCAACAGATGACTGAGTCGATGAGCGAGATGAGGGAGTAGAAGAGATCGGAGAGGGCACGTGAAGCCTCCACCTCGCCCAACGTGGTGCCATCAATGACAGCGACCTTGTGGAAAGAACCGGCTTGCAAGTCTGAGGCCACATCAAGAAGCTGACGTTCTAAGTCGCCCTTGGACGAGTCCAGAATAAAGACCTCAGAGGTAGGCTGGCAGATACGAGCAGAATGTGCAATGTTGATGGCAGTCTCCCGCTTGTCCCCAGTCAGCATCCAAATCTTGATATTTGCCCTGCGCAGCTTTTCGATCGTTTCGGGCACGCCTTTCTGGAGCTTGTCCTCGATCGCAGTAGCGCCGAGCAGTTCGAACCCCTGCTCGATGGCCTCTCCGACTTCTTCGATGCGCTCCTGACGGTTGACTAGAGCAGTCGTCGCCTCTTGATACGAACTTTTCCATGAAGAGTACTCGTCCTCGGACAGATACTTATGGGCGAACACCAGCGTGCGCAATCCTTCCATGGCGAACTCGTCCAGATGTTTGAAGCACCGAATGAAAATTTCAGCATCATCTGAAATCGCAGGATCGTCCAGGAATGCGAACTTATTTCTCTTTGCGCTCTTCGCATCAACCGATTTTCTATAGAGCTTCTCAGAGCGGCTCATCCGTGGCACGTCAAGGGTGTTCCGAATAGGCGCAGGCCGAATGTCCAGGGAACTGTGCCGGGGAATGGTCAGACTAGCCCGGCCACCCGCCAAGCTGGTCCGCGGCGTGAATTGTGCGCTCTTCCTCTGCAGATCCCGTTCGATTTGCGCGCTACGACGCACTTCGAGTGACTTCCTCGTGGCAAGTGTTGACTGCTTGAGACGCGGAGTGATGATACTGTCCGCACCCTTGCAGAGTATCCAAATCTTCCCATCCGGGCAGCGCACGATGATGGACATGCGTTTTCGCTTGCTGCTAAACTCGATGACGTCCAAGACCTCATACACAGAGAGCTTCTCGTCGCCCTCGCCGTCAAATTCGCGCAGAGAGATCGAGGTCCCAGACCTCGACTTGACCAAGAGGCCCAGTTCATGGGCGGCGCGGACAAGCGCGAGCTCATCAGGAGACGAAGCTTGAAAATCGATCTCGCCGTCGCTCTTGATTTCGGGAAGCGCAGTGTGGCAAAGCGCAATGCCCAGGATGAACTGCCGCGCTTTCTGCGAAAATTGAGCGTTGGGGTGCTCGCGGATGTACTCAAGCAAATCGGGTGTAGTGAGTTGCGGTTCGGTGTGACCACGCATGTCAGTCGACTTTCGGGCTAGTGATGGTTGCTCAAAGACACCGGAGGACCGAGAAGGGGCGGAATTGGCGTTTTCAGACAATTCATACTCTTGGACAATCACACCGTCTGCAAAATTAGTCCGCTCAGTTCCAGCCTTTCCGGTGACACTAGTGTTCCTCTCCACGGCGAAGCTTCTCTTGGTACCTTCATCAAACCCATCGTCTGCCTCGTCCCGTTCTTCTTTGCTCAGCGGATGCATCCAAGTCGTACCGGCTACCGAAAGACCTCGATATTTCATCAAATTCTCGGTGAGTGTGCCGGTTTTGTCCGACAACAAGTAACTGACTTGACCAAGATTTTCCAGAATAGTATTCGTATTACAGGTCATCGGCGTGTTCGAATCTTCGTCGTACATTGCGAGATCACCCATTATCGTGACCATCTGTCCCACCTTAACGATTTCCAAGCTGATGTAGAGGGCCAGAGGAATGATGTTGTTGAACATGATGAGGTAGCCAATGAGGATCTGCTTGTAAGGCACGGTCGCGTCGGTGAGATACCATGCCTTCTTTTCGAAGCCATCACGCCACATCACATAGCCCATGGAGCAGCCGACGGAGAGCATAACTACGTAGAGGATGAGGGTTAAAACGACCTGATTCGTAATGCGCTCGAGTCGCGGCTTTTTTGCATCCGGGTGGTGATTGGCGTTCATGCGAATCTTGCACTCCTCACCAGTATTGATCACCATGCCAATCGCCTGGCCAGTGTTTCGTAGGACACTGCTACGCATGAGTACATTGTTCAGGGTCAGTGGGATTCTCTCTCCGTCGATATTGACGCTGCCGTTGAAGTCGTAAAGGTCACGGTTGGGGTCTTCGACCACGAATTCGGCGTTGCAGGCTCGAATGCCCTGTATATCCGAACAGTTGCGTAGTGGCTCCGGCGCCTGCTTGCTCTTCAAGCTTGTTTCACCATCCAGGGCCATCGTCTCGACGTACGCAAGCCCATCTTCGCCATTTGCGTAGAGCAATGCGACGTCTGCTGGGACCGGCTCATCCCTCCGGAGCTTCAGCATGTCACCCACCTTGATGTTGTGCCATTTGACCTGTGCCCAATGGAAACTCTCGTCTTCGTCCGTCTCTTCGTCGTGCCTGGGCTTGGGCAGTTTCACTCTGATCTTGTTGAGCAGCGGCGTAGCATCCAATGCATGTGACAGGCTCCGCAGTATGCCCTTGCCGAAAGCCTGGGTGTGGGAAACGTGCTGCTTCTCACGCAAGACAGTGGCGTATGTGTTGTTCTCCACCTCGTCCAATCGATGTCTGCGATAATCGTCATATCCTTCCTTGGCGATCGTCAGAAGAAGGAAGAAGCACAATGGCAGGATCGTCGTGTAGCTGCCGGTTGTGCTGAATCCGGGAATTGTCTGAGGGACACCAATGCAGATGAAGTAGAAGTTGGCCAAGCGAGTCGCTTGAAAGGCGAATTGCTTCGGTAGGAATGTCAAAATGGTATAGCGCGAAGAACGGATGCTATTCGAGATGAAGGCATGGCCTCTGCGCTCGTCGATCAGCGGATGGGAGTGCGAAGCCTCCAGCGGGATTTGACGGCCTGTCTTCGAAGGCGGCAGAGGCTTCTGTCGCAGAATGCCTTCGCAGATGTACTTTTGATAGACCGTCTCCTTCAATGGCGTCTTGACATTATCTTGGAACCATGTGCCGCGCTCTCCGGGCTTCCGCCGTGCCTTTGCTGTCTTCGAGGGTTGTTCGCCGTTGTCTAGGGCTGTGACGAAGACGTTATCGGCGTCATGCTCGGCGAATTTCATGGTCCAAGGCGACTTGTCGTGGTACAAGCCGAGCAGCACGAGATTCGGCGGTGCTACCGTTTGGGCATCTCGTACGCAGGTCGTTACAGCTTGTCGACTGCTAATGCTTGACGAGCGTTTATTGTGGGGTGGCAGGAAGGAGGCGAACACAGTTGGGTTCTGGCAGACGAATGAAAGAGAGGGCTCGTGGGTGTGAGCGAGGGAATCCGACTCACGTTCAAGGCTCCTCCATACTGGAAATCTACGACTTCGAAGCAAGCAGCTCTCCGGCCTTGCCAATTACTGTTGGGCCTTGCCGCGCAAGCAAGCGTGTCATGGACCTTGGCGCGGAGAGCCTCCAGCTGCCACGGCTGCTCTGGTGGGACCATGTGGGCGGCGCGGGCGGTCATGATGTGGGGCACCCGCGATCTTGCGCGCGGCCCGCTAGGCTGGGGCCGCTTCGACTTCACTTCATCCCCTTTGCTGACCTCCGTCTGCAAGGAGAACGTGCTGTGCTGCACACCTAGACGAACGCAATCACTTCAGGCGAGTAGCATGCATAATTCGAACTAATGACGAGAAATGGCCACACATTTGACAGTTGAACTGTGGTATAGACCGCGTTGGAAACATACGCTGCCAGCTTGAATAAGAAAATTGAGATGCCATGCAAATCAATGTGTCGCGGCCACGACATGAAAAGCGCAATGCATAAACGCCGACAGCCATTGATCTAGAACGCAGGATGGAGAGGCCATGGGGAGTGTCAAGAACATATCGCAACAGAGCTGTGCTATTTGGTCTGCACGTTTTGTTCTTCACTGATTCGATCCAACCACACTTGGCGTATAATCCCCACTAGCTCTTGGCTGTATTCCCGGGCAGTTTCCTAACCTGCATACAGTTCGTAGCTGTCTGGCACTCGCGGCGTCTCAGTTGATTCGCTGACGATCTCGGAAGGGACACGTGAGTTTATGCCTCTCTCCTCTATCACGCTTCCATCTTCTAGATCAGTCTCACTTCTGACGTTCCCTACAGCTCCGCCAATGTGACATCTCTCTCTTGTCGGCCCTCATCTGCGCAGAATGGCAGAACCTCAATCGTCGATCGCGACATTTTCAGACAGACACTGTCAGCCTTAACCTATCTTGCGCAGATAAAGCGATCTAGAAAGCCTTCTTGAAGTGAACGCATTTAGGCTCTGAATACGCTGGACTGGGTCAAGTGGACGCTGAACATGGTGAAGCCTTCTGAATTGGAGAACCTGGAACGATGGGGGTAGGTCGTGTGCGATTCTTTTCGCTTTTGACTTAATGGTCACGTCTTCCGACTTGACTTCTCTTGCCCCGAGAGGATCGTCAATCAGCAACAACAATGATGTAAGAACTCCTTGTCGTAACAGCCAGATCGAAATTGTCCAGCGCTGAAACTATCACCGGGCTTCCTATCGGTCACGCCAGGGGCGTGCCTTCCTCTTTTTGACCGTTACGTCACAGCTTCTTATTGTCGCTCTTGCGTCGTGAATTGTGCTAATTGCTGCGCTGTCCGATGGCCTGAGGCCCCGGCGGACGCCACGTGAACTTTCGCACACAGAGATGTAATTCGCATCCAACCCTCTTGATTTCTTCCTCAACCTCCCACCACCACCACCACAACAGCAGCAGCAGCAGCAACAACAGCAACAGCACGACCACCAGCACCTCCTCACCACCACCATCACAATCAACCCGACCATCAAATACAGGAAAATTAAAAAAAAGACGATCAACACCATCATGGCCTCCACCCTGCGCGTCTGCATGGCCAGCTTGGCCGCCAAGTTCGTTTACCGCGCCTGGAGCGCCTACAGCGCCGGCTGGGGCAGCACGCCCCTGCCAACCACGACAATCGACGGCAACGCTGTCCTCAGCGCCTCCCACTCTCGTCCAGAGCACACCATCGTGCACACCATCGGTTCACAGGTGTGCAAGTACATCTCCACCCGGACGGTGAAGGAGGTGGCTGTGGCGGCGACCCTGCCGTCGACAGCTGCGGTCGCGCCCGCTTTCGCCGGCGTGCCCGCCTTCTCCTGGTCTGGCCTGCTCTCCGAGCTCGCCCCTCTCCTCCTGGTCCTCTTTTCGGTTCCCCTCCTGGCTTCTCTCCTGGTCTTGTTCGGCTTCCTCTTGCGGCTGCGTGGTTCCCCCAAACCCGCTTGCACGGCGTGGACTTTCTACCGCGCCGAGCAGGCCCCACGCGGCTTGCTCACAAAGAGGTTGCTTTCCGGTCTCGGCTTGCGGTTGATTGACCTATTGTTACACCGCAGCACCGCGCGCGTCTTTTGCCGCGTGCTGCAGTCAATCATCCCGCTTGCCCCGGAGTCCGGTCTCGGCTTTCGGTTGTTTGGTCACCCACTCCAACCTCTCCTGGCGTACATCACTCAAGCCATGAGCGGGCCATCCAACGCTACTGCCCCGGATACGAACACGTCTGGTCCCGGCTCGCGGTCGCGTGGCAACACCACACCGCCTGGCCAAGCGCTCGTCACTCGCGCTCGCCCGGCACCACGCTTCGCGCCTGCCCCAGACGCCGGTCTCGGCTTTCGCTTGTTTGGCACCCTCCCCCTCCCCAGCATGGCGCTCTTCACCCGCTCCATGCCGGCGCCATTCAACGCGCTTGCCCCGGCAACGACCACGGCAACGATCACTCCCGGTCCCGGCCCTCAGTTGCGTGCGACAACCCCCTCTCCATCCGCCGGCGCCGCGCCCGTTACTCGCGCCGCGCCGGGAGCACGCAACGCGACGGCCCCGGGAAGGGCTCTTGTGGCTCTCCTGACATTTGCTTTTGCCATTGGCGTCTCCGCGGCACGTGCGGCCGCAGCGGCAATGGCCGAGGCCGAGGACGAGCTCGCGCTTGTTCTCTTCGAGCCTCGCGCCGGCGCCCCGGTCTCCGCCTCCGACCCCTCGCTCGCGGGGCCGCTCGCGTCCGCGGGCGGTCTCACGGGGCACCTGCTTCGCTGGCTTGTGGAGCGCGCGTGGGTGCGGGTCGATGAGGCGTGGGATGACGCCTGGGCCGACGCCTGGGAAGACGCTCGGGACCACTTCGACCCCATCGTCTCGGAGCTGCAGAGCAGCATCCGCGCCGGTGGGGAAGCGGTCGGCTTCCTCGAGCGTCGCGTCGAGTACTTGTCCAGGGTGATCCAGTCGTTCAGGGACGATGCCAGGAACAAGGACAAGAGGATCGCGGAGTTGGAAGCCCGAGTCGCGTGGCTTTCGCAGCCGGCTGAGTCCCCTGCTCTGCGGGGTGATGAGATCGGTGACGAGAGCGCCGACGTCGAGGGCGAAAGGCTCGGGGGTGATGAAGCTCCCGCTGAGGAAGGCTTCGGCCAGAAGGCGGTGGGTGGAGCTCCCACGGAGGAGCAAAGGCGAGAGGAGGGAGTGGGGGAGGGAGAGAGGGCTGGAGG
>JAWXCT010000108.1:17684-39419 GCA_034509035.1 Saxispiralis lemnorum
GGGTGGGAGTGGGAGTATACCATGATTGCGGGATGTATCTAGTGGAGGGGGTGGGGGTTTTGGTGGAGAGCTGAGGTGTGTGGCGCGTGAGGGGTGAAAGTTGCGACGGAGGGCCAGGGGTGGATGGGAGCGCTCTAAGTTCGCGATGGTATTCTTGGCGCTCACGTGTCACACGCGTTCACACGTGCGCGCCGCCTGAGCGAGCCTCAAAAGGACTGCAGAAGTGACAGGTCACTACAGACGTCGTGAGATGGTGAAAAGGCGTGTGAACAAGTTGAATATTGGGAACGGACAGTATTTGTGGTTGCTGTGGCGTCTCACAGCGGACGCATCAATCCAAAGAAGGGGCAAAGATTTGATAAAGAAAAAGAGACTCCAATTAAAGATCGACACCCCCTCCCCCCCATTCCATCCTTTTCCATCTTCGAATCCAACCCCGTGCCCTGAATATCAATCTGCCGGAGCCACGCCTCCCACCGACGCCTTGTTGAATCTCTCCATCCACACCCCCCCCTCCCCCACACGTCCACAGATCCCCACTGGACCGTTCTTGAGCACGCTAAGTGTACCCATCACTCGCCTGCCTCTGCACCCTCGGCTTCCTCGGCCCCTTCAAACTCCTCATTCGGTTCAAAAACCCACCCCCGCCTGCACTGCCCCCCTTTGGCTCCTCTTCGCTGCTCCGCCCCCTCGGCGCCGAGTCCTGCGTGATGCTGCGCGAGAGGCCCGGGCGCCCAGCACGAGGGCTGCTAGGTGCCCGCGCACGCCCGACGTTGGCAGTCGGGCGCTCCTGCTCGGCATAGCGGATCTGGGCGCCCTTCTTCTCAAAGGCGTCGTCGTAGTGGTTGTCGAAGGGGTTGACCTCATGGTCGCGGCGGACGGGGTTGGCGCGGCCAGGGCCGCCAGCCGACTGCGCCTTGGGCGGCGGGCTCTGGTCGTTGCCAAGCAGCTCGCCCGCGGGGCGCATGTCGCCGTAGGGCCCGCTGGCGGCGGCCGAGGCGTTGGGCCGGCGGCGCGAGGCCGACATGCCGCGCATGCGCTGTGCGAGGGACTTTTTGCGATGCAGGCCGCCGCTGGAGAGGTTGTTGCTGTCCGGGTAGGCGGGGTCTTCGGACTCGCGGCGCTGGAGGGCCTGGCGGCCCGCGGGGGCGCCGTCGAGAAAGGTCGAGGTGCCTAGGCCGCCGGTCTCGGCTCCGTGGACGTACTCGTCTTTGTCGGTGGAGACGATGGCTTGGGGTGGGGGTTTGGTGGTGTGGCCGAAGTCTTGGAAGCCCTCTTCGCCGCGGCCGTGGAATTGGTCGAGGTCGAGTTGGCTGCGCACCGGGCCCGAGCCGCCCATAGCGTTGTTGGCGGAACCGATGGGAAAGGCTTCCATAGGAGCTGGCTTCTTGTTTTTCTTGTTCCTGTTAGGAATCAAGGCGTCGTAAGGCCCGTCGTGGTGAATCACTGGCGGCGTTTGTTAGTACACTGACTAATGCTGGCAAGGAAGGTATCCCACTTACTGCCCTGCGAATAGATGCCCGTTACGTCAAGCTTGTCAATGATATCCAAGTTCCTGCCTGGCCTGCGAGGTTGTCCACCGTTCCTGATGCGGTCCTTTTCGCGTTTGTGACGTTCCTCGCGCTCCTTCCTCCGCTCTTGACGTCTACGCTCCTCAGACTCGGTGCGGAAAGGCCGCTCACTGCGCTCCCGCTCGCGTTCGCGGTCTCGTCGGTCCCGTCTCTCCATCGTCTCGGCAGTGATTGAAGACTCTGATGCACGCCGAGGCCTGTCCGCAGGACGCTTTGGTGGGCTGTCGAAGGGGCGTGGAGGCCCACGTGGAGGCATGTTGCGTCGCTCGTCAGAACCCATGGGGCGGTGTTCAGGAGGTGGAGGTCGTGGTCGTCCGCCGGATCGTGACTGCGCGTCGGTGTATGGTGGGGGTGGCCCTGTTGCTGCGTCAACACGTCGTTCCCGCAGCACATGCACCCTTCAAGGCGACCTCCTTACCCTTAGGCGCTGGTTTGTCTAGCAGAGACAGATCGCCCTGGAAAGAAGCGTCAGCAAAAGTTTCGTTGAAATCGTGTGATGCGGTCCATATCGAGTGCCGAAAGGATGCAAACGCAAGGTCAGACGAGGTCAAGAGCGTCTCGAGTGCGCGTTTTATTGGTAACACAAGCAATTCAGGCGTGACGATGGTGCGTCAGGGTCAGAGCAAGGGTCCGCGATAAGGCATGCACCCTCTGCATCGCGGACCAGACTTGCCCCCTATGTACATGTACGATCCGTGGCGTGACTTACGAAGATGTCTGACATGTCCTGCTGGTTTCCCCCATTCCCACGGGCATTGCTGCTACTTTGCCCATTCACTACTCCCTGGCCGGGGTCGAGGAAAGGGTTGTTCGACATGGGTGAGTGTTGTTGGCGGGACGGCGGCGGGGGGGGCTGAAAGTACTCGCTGCGGACGGGCGAAGGCTGCGGGGAGACGCTGAGGCGGTTGCGGAAGGGGTTGTTCGAGGAGAGGTTCACAGTTAGACCGGCGCTGTTTGGTGGGTCGGAAGAGGCGGAGGGCGAGGGGCGGCGATCTGACGGCCGCGGAGGTGCGGTGTTAGCGAGCTTGCGCGCGTGGCCCGGCAAGAGGGGCGGGGGTGAAACAGGAGGCGCGCGTGGAGGGGGCGGGCGTACCAGGAGGCGCTGGAGGGGCAAACGCCATGGCGGCTGGGAGACGGGGTAGATTTGCTTTTGTGTATCGCAGCTGCGGGTAGGGATGGAGGGCGAGGGTGTTGTTATGTCGGCGGGGCGGTGGAGGTGGAATGCGTGACGCGTTCTCGTCTTGGACGGCGGCGTGGAGGGCTTGAGGGACGCCTCAGCGGTGGGCCTGCGGTGGAGGACGGATGCTGCGAGGGAGGAGGGGGATCTGGGTTGCTTGTGTATGGAGCTTCTGCTACGTTACGTGTGCCACTACGCCGGGCTCCCGGGCGGTGCTGAAGGGCAGTCAAGGTTGTCGGGTGTGGGGAAAAGGCTGCTCGTGCGCGTGAATGCTGGGATGAGTGAAGCTGCTGGGGAGGGCGGAGCATGCAGAACTGGAGACAGGAGATCAGGGCGGCGGCGGGCGGAGGAATACTTCGTACACGCGCGTGGTCTGGTCTCCTATAACAGCGCCGGGCCAGAACGACTGTGCGGCGCCTGCTTGTGCCTGCTGGCCCCCCTCGCACCCGGAAGGCCTCCTCTTTGGCTGCCAAGCAAATCTCCCCCTCGCTCACATTCACCCAACGTCAACAGCTTTGCTGCCCGGTCGCAAACCCAAAACTGCGCCGATCCGTCCTTCCGTGCTTCCTTCCACGCTTCTCCCCACACGGTTCTCGGCAATGCAGAGTCAGGTGAGCTGGCGCCGCAAGCTCTGGACGACTGCCTCTGGATGACCGCGAACTTGGCCCACACCACTGCTGGCCTCGAGCCGGACAGGCCAACCAGACCGACCACGGTACGATATACAGGCGACTGACGCGCTCCTGCCGGGTGATCCAGAACACCATCGACGGTGGTATACCGCTGTACCCGGCGCGGCTCTTCACAAGCGAGCCCCAAGCGCGCATCCACTCGCAGCCAGGAGCGCGCCAAGTGTATTGACGACAGATTGGGAGAGCGCATTCGTAACAAAACACCTCCCTCCAACGGCCAGACACCAATAACCATTTCTCTCCGCGCCCGATCTGGACAAAGCCTGTTCGGTCGCCTAGTCCCCTACACGACCTCTCGGTTCCGAGACTACTTCACCTGGGAAACCGCCAGACCCACCGAGTCACGGCTCAATCCGCCTAACGGCGTCCACCTTCCCCCTTAGACCAAACCACCTCGGACACACCACCAAAGCAACAACAATGACGACGACGACGACCACCGCCACCACCACTGGCCACCCCCCACGCCCCCCCAACCCCGACTTCTACGCCGGCTTCACGCGCTTCGAAATCGAGCTCGAGTTCGTCCAGGCCCTCAGCAACCCATACTACGCCAACTTCCTCGCCGTGCAGAAGTACCTCGAGCAGCCCGAGTTCGTCGCCTACCTGGACTACTTGCAGTATTTCCGGCGGCCAGAGTATGTGAGGTATTTGCAGTAAGTTTTCTTCACGGATGCCAAACGGTGGCTTCGAGGGCGTGGGATGAGTGATGCTGCTACAACAGGCGAGGGAGAGCGCGGTGCTGATGTTTGAGTGGCGCAGGTATCCCGGCCCGACGCTTCGTATGCTCGAGTTGCTGCAGCAGGAGCATTTCCGGCGCGAGATTGTGAGGCCGGACTTGATGGAGGCGATGATGGTCGACGGGATGGCGGCGGCGACCAAGGGGGCGGGGGGGTGAGAGAGACTGGGCCAGTGATGGAGAGGAAACGCCTTGGCGGATGGAATACCGAAGGGCTGCGAGAAGGCACATGGCAAGCTAGGAGTGCTGTTGACCTCTGGATGCGCCTAGGTGCGCAGCGAGCTGCGATGGGGCTCGCGCGCAGATGATCGAGAAATGGCGCTGTGGGAGGGCGTAGCGCCTGCTTACTGCGTGCGCGCGTCGGACGTGGATGAGATACAGTAGACTTACCGGAAGGCGTGGATGAGAGAACGATGAGGTCGCGGGAGAAGGAAAATGGAGCACAGAAGCAACTCTGGCACAAGTCAAACGGATAGCAGACGACATCGCGAAAACAGCGCCCGGACTGATCAATCCCACAAACTGATAACGTCTGTCCAAGCAGCAATTGAGCAGGCCAACACGCCGCCCACACCCTACCTTGATTTCCTCCCTAACCCCCTCGTCCGCTTCCCCTTAACATCCCTCCCCTCCTCCAGATTCAACACCGCCTCCCTCTTCTTCTCCCCAACAACATTCAACGCATCCCTCACCACCCGCCCCTCCACGCTCACCCCGTCCTCCTCATACGCCCCCATCTCTCGCCCCACCCGCGCCTCAATCGCATGCACGAGCTGTACATCCCTCTGCCCAACCAAAGAAATGCTGATGCCTTTTTTCCCCGCGCGCGCCGTCCGCCCCACGCGGTGGATGTAGTCGTCCGGGCTCCGCGGCAGATCGTAGTTGACCACGAGGCCGACGTCCGGGACGTCGAGCCCACGCGCCGCGACGTCTGTGGCGACCAAAATGCGCGCGGCGTGTGCGCGGAAGCGCGCGAGGTTGTCGATGCGCTGCTGGTGGGGGAGGGCGGAGTGCAGGGCCGTGACGCGGTGGGAGAGAAGGCGCAGAGTGTGTTCGAGGAGGGTGGCGGTTGCGGTGCGGTTGGTGAAGATGATAGTTTTGCGGTTGAGGTTGGCAGGGGTCAGGAGGAGGATATGGAGGTATTTCTCTTTGTGGATGACGTTGACGAGCTGGTAAGTTTGGGTGAGCTTCGTGGGAAGGGCGAGGGTGTCGGTGTCAACTTCGCAGGTGTAGACGGGGTGGCGAGAGTGGGGGCGGGGGGTCGTTTCGAGGGCGCGGACTTCAGGGGTGACGGTGGCGGTGAAGAGGCTGGTTTGACGTGTGCTTGGGGGTGGGAGGATGGCAAGGCAGGTTTCGAGGTCCGAGAGCATGCTGCCGTTGTCGGGGGCGAGGAGACGGTCGGCTTCGTCAAGGACGACGTGCTTGACTCGCCGGAGACCGCATATCGTGTCTTCGCCAGAGTTCTGGATATGGTCGGCTAGTCGTCCTGGCGTGGCCACAACGATATGTGGCCTTCTACTCAGCTCCAACGCTTGTAGTCGCATGTCCGCGCCTCCAGTAATCAAGCTACATCTGATTCCCTGTTTTGCGCCTATAGCTTGAATCTGCTCGTAGATTTGAAGCGCCAATTCACGCGTAGGCGTCATAATAAGCCCGAAGATTCCACTTGGATCTCTAGCCCACTGTTGGAGGATGGGCACTGCGAACGCAACAGTCTTGCCTGAGCCCGTTCGTGATCCTCCAATACAATCACGACCTGCCATAATCTGAGGGATACATCCTTTCTGAATGCGCGTGGGCCTTTTGATGGCCATATGCGCCAGCGATGCGAGGAGCCATTGGTCCACCCCAAGGGTGGCAAAGGTAGCCTCCTCGTCGTCGTCTGTCGCTTGAGCTATGGATGCGGGAGCCTGGTCGTGTGGTACTGAAGATACTGAAGTTTTCGCTGGTGCCGTCTGCTTAGCTTTGATCCGGGACACTGTCGACGCATCAAAAGTAGTATTTTTGTCTTTGGCAGCATCTTCGTCTCCAGATTCCAGGTCGGATGCGCCCGAAGCGGAGCGCCGCTCACTGTTGTTGTCGTCCTGGGAAGACAGTCGTCTTCGTTTTCTATGTCGTTCTTCGGCCATATCAGACAACATCGATCAGTTTCTTTGAAATTTCTGACTCGGTGAGGCATTCACATTCCAGAGCCCAGCTTAGACTTTCGAAAAGAGAAGGAAGGACGTCCAGAAATTAAAGTGGGGCGAAATCTTGGCTCTTCCGAAGCTTCATCTTCCTACAAATTTACGCTCACCAGCTACATCATGGATTATTAACCTCTCAAGAACTTCCGCAGCATTCGTCGGGAGCGGAATTACACTGGAAAGATCACCATGGCCCCAAAAGAGCCTCCTTCGAAGCGAGCCAAGCTCTTCGACGCTGCTGCCTCCGACGACAGTGAAAGCGAGAGCGACGGCGATCAGCGACACGGCGTCAAACTTGAAGTCGAGGACCAAGCCCCGGCCTTCAAAGTCAATGAAGATTATGCGAAGCGTTTCGAACATAACAAGAAGCGCGAGGAGCGGCACAGGCTGGAGGAGAAGTTCCAGAAGCCTGGCAACAAGCGCCCTCGGGGCGACGAGGCTAGCGACGAGGGGGAGGAGTCGGACAGCGAGGACGAGTCGGAGGACGACAACGCCGAGCTAGCCACTGAAGATGTGGATGCGGAGATCATGGATACGCTGCAGGCGATCCGCAAGAAGGACCCAAGGGTGTATAATAATGAGGTCAAGTTCTACCGGGATTTCGAAGCGGACAACGCAGGGAAGGCCGACGGAGCGAAGAAAGAGAAGCCCATGTACCTGCAGGACTATCACAGGCAGAATCTGCTGGGTGGTCACACGGGTGGAGAAGAGGACGAGCAGCAGGATGCGCCTCCGAGGACATACCAGCAAGAGCAGGACTACCTCAAGCGCGAGCTCGTGGGCTCGATGCACGCGAAAGACAACGCAAAAGACGGAGAGGACGGTGACGATTCGGGAGAGGATAACTTTATGGTCACCAAGTCCAAGCCGAAACACGATACTTTACCTGCTGCAAAGACGAAAAAGATCACCGACGATGATATTGCTGCCGCCGATAAGGACCCCGAAAATTACCTGTCGAACTTCATGGCCGCTCGCGCTTGGCTGCCGAACGAGAGCTCGCGCTGGCAAGCTTTCGATTCGGACGACAGTGAAGACGACGCCCGCGCCGACACGTTTGAAGAGGCATACAACATGCGATTTGAGGATCCTCAGAAAGCCAACGAAAAGCTCCAATCGTTTGCAAGAGACAGTGCCAAGTTCAGTGTGCGGCGTGATGAGAAGAGCAATCGACAACGGGCGAGAGACCGCGAGCGAGAGCAAAAGGAGGCCGCCAAGCGAGAGCGCGAAGAAGAACGAGCAAGACTGCGCAAGCTCAAGATCGAAGAGGCGGAGGACAAGGTCGCCAGAATTCGAGAGGCCGCGGGGCTCAGAGGGAAAGATGTCGACCTCCAGCAGTGGAGAGACATGATCGATGGCGACTTCGACGACAACAGGTGGGAAGCTGAGATGAAGCGCAGATTTGGCGACGAGTACTATGCTGCCAATGAAGGAGTGGACGGCTCGGACGAAGAGATGGATGACGCGGGCAGCAAGAAGCGCAAGATCAAGAAACCGAAATGGGACGACGACATCGACATCAACGACCTCGTGCCAGATTTTGATGAAAAAGACAGCAAGCCGAACGTGACCTTATCAGACGACGAAGACGGAGGTGCACCCTTGCCTCCTGCCGACGGTAATGACGCAATGAGCGAGGATGAGGATGGACCTCGTAAGCAGCGGAAAACAAAGAAGGAGCGGACGAAAGAGAAGGCAGAGTCTCAGCGTGCTGCGCGCAAGCAACGGCGGCAAATCGAAGAGATGGTCGACTCGTCTCTTCCCCTCGCCGATCCCTCACTCGCACCCTCGACGACCTCGTCGAAAGCTCCTGTCACCGGCTTCCGATACCGAGAAACATCGCCGACATCATTCGGCCTCAGTGCCAGGGACATCCTGTTCGCTGATGACAGCCAGCTCAACGAGTACGCCGGCCTAAAGAAGATGGCGGCTTTCCGAGACCCTGAGAAGAAGAGCAGGGACAAGAAGAGGTTCTCGAAGAAGCAGCGACTGAAGCAGTGGCGCAAAGACACGTTTGGGAAGCCGGAGGCGCCTGTTGGAGGCTTCGAGAATGTAATCGGATATGAAGAAGGGCAAGGCACAGGGGCGAATGCCAGCACGGTTTATGTGAAGGATGGAGAGAGGAAGAAGCGGAAGCGGTCGAAGAAGGGCAAAGCGCAGGCTGCGTAGTTGTAGGTAGTACTTGTTCACCTACTCAATGTTGTATGAGCTACTCTCGTTCCATTAAACAAGCATCCGGTCCGCTGCCCGGCATCGAGGAGTTCCCTGGGCCGCTCCCGGCTCATGCACAAACGAATGTGGGCTCCACGTGCAAAAAGAACCCCGCATACGTCACAACTCTTACATTTGCCAGTTCTTGCACTTCTTCCATAAAAGGACGGAAGCGGCGCTGGACCTTGCAGCTGCTGTGGCTGTGTCTACTTTTTTTCAAGTGAGGTCGAAAGCATCTCTTACCAGCGACTTCACTCAGCATGTTTTCTCGGTGACCTAGATACGCGATTCGACCATGGCCGCGACCGCCACCAATCCCAGAAGACTCACGCCCCAGCAGGCTACGGCCCTGCTCGATGTCCTCACGCATCGCCAGACCTACAACGAAATCGAAGCCTTCAAGTCCCCCAGGGCCATCCAAAGCTATGGCCCACCCTTTCAGGATGACCGCAGCTCCTCGACCTCCCCGATCCTCCAAACCCTCCTCTCCAAGTTCATCCTCAAGCTCCCCGGCCTGCGCGACGTCTCGCCCGAGTTCTGGAAAGTGCAGATAGGTGATCTGTTGCAAGAGCTGGCCCAAGCAGAGCTGAGCGAAAGCTATGACAAGGGCGTGCTGGGCATCCGCAAGACGCTGGCCACGGCCGTCTCGGCGCTGATCGAGTACCCCACCCGCGGCTGCCTGGGCGGCTTCCCCCAGCAGCAGGGCTGGAGCCGCGCGAAGCAGTACGACACGACCAACCCGGACGACGTGCTGCAGGCGTGGCAGGACTGCATGCAGGCCATAATCTACGGGGACCTACTGGACGAGCTCTTCGAGAAGGCGGCCGAAACGGACGATCTGAAGCAGCATGATACGCTCGTCCAGGGGATGCATGAGTTTGTTCTTGTAAAGTAGGCGGCGCATGTTAGCCTCTGCCCGGGTTTGCGGACGACGGTTTGAGGATGGGGCTGACGGCTTTCGCAGTATCGCCTCATTGATGCATTATATGCTGGTGGTTTCGCCTGAAGGGCCGACGCTGTTGCGCATGATTGAGAGTGTGCACCGCTTGCTGCCGTATTCCATGATGCGACAGACGCTGAAAATTGGAAATGTCGCCACCATGATCAGTGCGATGGTGAGAGTCGTCCTGGCCAAGGTCAGCGTGGCGAGCGTGACGAATTGGATCGGCCTGAGTAGTGGTGCGGACGAAGGCATGAATCTGTTGCAGCAGTAAGCAAGGGCTTTTTGAACACGGCAGAGTTCTCTAGAGCTAACGTCTCTCCAGAATCATTTCGCAAGTACTCCAGTGGGACAAGCGCGAGCTGAAGACCCGCACGGAGAAGCTCGAGAAGGCTAAAGACGGTCCGCCCAAAGCCGTCCGAGACGCACTGCGCAGCTGGATTGAGACGAGCAAACGCGAGGAGCACGAAGAGTGCCGCCGCATGAGCCAAGCTCAGGAGATGTCCATAGTCGCTGTCATCCTGAATCTTTCATCTGGACCTTCGGCGGACGATCTGAGCAAGGAGCAGCATGCAAAGTCACACGAGTGGTTCTCCCTTCAACTGGCGATTCGTGACCGACAGGAAATCGTGCGAGTGCTCTGCCAACGCAATCCTGACCACCTCACGACTGCGATCAACGACGGTGTCGGGGCCTACACTCCGATGATTCGTCAAGTTCATCAAGCAGTTGACCTGAGTGACACACTATGGGATCTCGAGCGTTTTGTAACAGATATGTTGAAGATGGCCAAACCTACTGCGACGCCCAAGGACGGCATGAGAGCACCCTCAGTAGAAGATTTCGTCGACCTTCTGCACCGCCACTCAAGCAGCACGCACAAGTTCCTCCACCAGGTCGCCAAGAACGGCAAAGAAGTCACCTCCTGGTGGTACGAATACACACACATGGCAGCCGCACAGTTCCGGGCGAACGAGAAGCCCCCGCCCAGCGAATCCGTCGTCTCAGACGCCATGGCCAACGGTGGCGCCCAAAGCGCGGTCGAAGAAGCCTTTGCAAACCTCTCAGACTCCGACAAGCAAGCCGTCAAAACCGAACTCGACGCCCACCACACCTACCTCGAGAATCTTCACGCCGCCTCCGCCTCCCGCATCGCCGACGTCATCAAGCGCACGCACACCACCACCTTCGGCCCCGGCGCCTACCTCGCGCGCTGGCAGGACCTGCTCGACTCCACGCCCATCACGCCTGCGACGGCCCAGGGACCTGTGCGCCACGGTGCGAGTCGCAGCGTCAAGGAGGAGGGAAGGAAGGACATCGAGGGCAAGCAGGCGGGGTTCGTCTCCGAGCAGGAATTGGAGACGAAGGTCGATCAGAGCGTCCCGGCGGCGCCGGAGGCGGGAAGGACGCTGGAGTTGCTGGGGCCCAAGTTTAGGGAGGCTTTGGCGAAGGGTTCGGCGTAGGGACAGGGTGGGTGTTGGGGGCTTGGGAGGACTTTATGGCGTTGCTGGGGGGTTTCGCATTGGTATAGATTGGATGGTGGTGTGGGCTTTATTGGAGCCCTGGGCATCTGAGTGTTTCGACCTAGATACGTGAGGCCTTGTTCGGGAGTTGAGGTATCTTCAACAACGACCGGATTGGTTATATTTTGCTCCATGTTTCGCCGCTTCATGATCCATTTGCGATCTCTGTCGGCCTCTGCGCTCCACGATCCGCATCGGAACTCGCTAGGCTGCATCCAGCACCTCCACGCCAAAGCTTGCACTCCCCTCACTCGGCCCTCACAACAACAATTCGGTTGCAGACAACTTCCCCCCACCTCCATCCACTCACGCCGCACGGATTACTTGGCATCCGTCACGCCTTGTCCCAAACAGTGACCAACGCGCATCCCGTCTGCACCATGCGCTACCCAAACGCCGGAAAGGTCCTCGCTTCCCGCATGTAACTAGTGCATCAAAAGCTGGCCAGATTTCTGGTCGCTGGGCTAACTTGGCTTGGCCTGCAGCTGTCAATGCGGCCGGCCTTGTTAGGAAGCATCGTGCATCACCTCTGTTTTCTCCTCGCACAGCTCGCACAGCTCGCGTGTTCGCAAAGAGCCGGTCGCGGGGGGGGATCGTCTGGGACTTTAGCAGCTCGTTGGTGTAGAGTGGGCGCTTGAGAGTACTTCGTGTCGCACAAGATCTCCATCGTGCCACAACCACGCCAGCAACGATCGTAGCACTTCCGTCAAAACTCGAAAACAACGGCCGACCGAACTACCTCCAGAAACTCGCCGCAATGCAGACCCAACCGGTCAACTCACCGCTCCCCAATCGCCAACTCCCCCTGGCCCTCGATCTTCACGACCCCGACCCGCAACCGTGACAGCAAACAACGTACCCGGCGGCCGCACACTTGTCGTCACCGCGCGCACCCAAGTGGAGTCCGAATCTGAAACACGCCACCCAAAACGGCAGGTGCGGGGCCCCATCAACCGCCCCCTGACCCCTCCTCGCGCGCCGGCTCAACGCACGTCGCTTGTAAGCTCCGACACAAGTCCACGCACTAAAGCGACTGCCTTGGAAAAATCGCGCGTAGTAAAAAAAATGTCACGCACATACGCAAATCGCGAGACAGCCCTTTCCCCGTGCGTCCAAGGAGCCAGCGGCAAGGCCCCTCCCGCCCCCTCCACCGATCAGTGTGCGCGCGGCCGGGGGCCTGCAGATCTGCACGGCGCTCGATGCAGCGCGCCCAGGGAGATCGCGTGGGCTTCTGTTCTGCTCTGCGGCGGGCGCGAGAGGGTCCGCCTCCTGGCGGAGTAGGCCCCCGTCGCCCCGCGAGAGCGGACGGGGCGATGTGTTGGCCGCGGGGCTAACGTCATGGACTGGCGGTGGGCATCACGATTTTGACGATGCAAGGAGTTGGGGCAGGAAAGGGGGGAAAGGAGGAAAAAACGATCGAAGTGCCGTTGCAGCCTGAACGGTAGTGCGAACTTGATTGCTTGCTGGGTGGGGCCAGCTTCCTACGTATACACAGCAAGCGTTGTGGACGTTGACAAGTAGTGCGAGGAGCCAGATGCGCGCCGCTCTCTGGCCAAAGGGAATTTCGGAAATCTTGCTGAGTGGTCTCATGACTCGGCTAGGACATCTGACTCCAAGCGACGCAGGTACGAGAGCCAATACTTAGCAGCCAGTGCCAGCGCCGACACACCACACCACCGACCGCCGCGCTGGAATCCCTCTAGAAGCGCTCCGCAGAATCTGCATCTGCCGCGCTCCCAATGCCGCGGCCGAGGGAAGCGAATACCGATGAGGGCGTGCCCGCCAGCTCGTCCCCGGAAACTGGTGCCGGGCGCAGTACTGCGCCGCTGGTGATTGTCTCCGAAGGGGGGCGGCACAGTACTGAGTCGCGACGGGTTGTGAGGGCGCAGGCGGCAAGGGCGAGTGCTGCACAGAGCAGGGTGACGAGGGCACGCAACCGCGAGGAGCGTGAGGGTACAGCGAGAGAGACCCCCTTGTCGCCGGTGCGCGGCGAGAGATCGCAGCAGCCCGAGTCGTCCGCTGCTGGAAATTCTGAGAATCCCGTCCGGCCACCAGAAGGAAGCCCTAGCCAGGCGCCTTTGCTTGTCTGGCTTGCTGACGCCCTGAACACGCCGCTTGACAGCCTGCTGGACTCAGCCCAGTCAGTGCCAGCGACTGCTGGACAATCTGTCGGCGGACTGGCCAACTTGCAATCCCGTAGCGCATTGATTGGCGTCTTAGGCGGTGCAGCATCCACAGGCCAGAGCATCGTCGGGCCTGGCGGCCGGGAGTTGCCTCGAGCAGTACCCCGGGGCTTCGCTGCCCTCCAAAAGAAAATCGCCATCTCGGACACGCTCATGTGCCTGCTAGGCCGAACCTCTTGCTTCGATTTCGAGAGTCCAGGCCTAGAATCGCGACTGCACCAGCTGCTCATCGACATCATCACTACCGCCGTCCTCTCGCCGGTCCAGCTCTCGGGCCATCCGATTCAAGGCTACCTCCGCGTGGCCTGCACCTGCCTGACAATCTTCCAGGGTCAGCGCGCCGACGGCGCCCCTTTTGCGCAGCACAGCAAATACCGGTCCGGTCTGGAAGCAGCGTGGTCCGAGGCCATGCTCCTCGACCCCAACGCGCTGGTGGAGCCGAAATCAGCCGAGGCGTCTCTTTGGGCCGTCTTCATCATCAGCGTCACCACAAACTCGTCCGTGACCTTCTTTCAGCAGCTCATCCACGGCCTGTTGCATGATCTGCAGCTGCACTATTGGCCGCAGGTCCGCAAGGTGCTGCTCGATTTCATCTATCCCGTCAGCTTCCTGGACGAGCCATGCAGGTCCTTCTATGAGAATCTACCGCCGCTTCAGGTGGCCACTGGGTGAGCTCGTTCGTTGGTGGAGCGTATGTGACCGGTGAAACAAGTCTGAGCGGCGTTGGAGCGACGGCACCTCACTCATTCCGATCAACAGACCCACCTTGCTTGCTGGGGAGGTGTGACCGGGTGACCTGTTCTTGCCGAGCGATTCATTACGAGTTCGTCCAGTCTAAATGAGTAGCTAGCGAAGCTGATCCTTACTCCGAAAGCCTGATGGTCTCAACGAAGCACCCGACATGAGCGCAACGAGCCCGGACATTGGCTTTACTGAGTGTGGACATCAGTACGCTATCTTCACTGATTTCGCCAACCACCGTTCCGACTTTTGCCGTGCCGAAGACTGCCCATGTCGAACTCCGCAGCCTCTGCTGCCGGCTCAAAGGTGTTGTCACTCCCCTGAGTCCGGTCTCTTCGGTCTACTTTAGTGCCTCCTTCGGTGCGTTCGCTATCGCCGAACAGCATGCCTTTGCGGCTAGCATCGCGGGCCAGAGACGATGTGCTGCTAGTCGAGCGACTCTGTGCGTCCTCCTGGCCGAGCATCCAAGAGAACGAACTCTGCTCGAGTCTTGGTCGGGGAAGAGCTTTTTCTGGTGCAGTGTCCGGTGTTGACGTGGTGGGCTTCGAGTCGGCAGGGGTTTCTGCATCTCGTCGCGGTTTCGACTTCGGCGCAGATCTCTCTGGCGGAGTCCCTGTGTCTGCGAAGTCCTCGAATGTCGAAGGGTCCGCGAGCATCTCGGGCTGGTAGAGGGAGACAGTAGGTTGGGGCGCCTGGGGGGTTGAACGGTCCGTTTCGCGGAAAGGATCTTGCGGTTCGTCAGGCTTAGTCTTGACAGCGTGGGGCGCATAGTCCTCCGCCCGATCAGATGCGATAGGATTCTGAGGGTCCACCTGCTCTGCGCTTCCGAGTCGCTGTGCGCTGTCGGGCAGTGGAATGTTTGGATCATCGAGATAGACCTGCACAAACTGTGCCTTCGCGATAGCCACACTCAATTTTTCCAGCTGTGCCGTCTTCTCATCCCCTTTCGCGTCCACGTTCGCTTCAGAGACAACTTTCTGGTAGTCCCATAGCTCGCTGATAGCTCCCTCGAGCAACTTGCCGAGCTTCTTGCCGCGTGCTTCCAAGCTCTGCACTCTCTTCCCCGCCGCTCCTGGAGAGGACACTCTGCGTGGCGTTCTCTGTCGCCAAGCCGCAGAAGAAGACGGGGTCTGAACTTCGCGAATCTCCTGAGCCCGCTTGTGCACCTCGTCCACCGCTCCACGTACCGCCTTGCCGATCCCTAGGCTCTCGCCGCGAGCGTAGATGTTCTTGGCTGTGGACTGGAGGACCGCTTCGAAGTTACGTGGCTGTCGAGGCGTACGAGTGGGCGACAAGCGCGAGCCAGATGGACTTTTGGGCAAAGCATTGAGACCGGAGAAGGTAGTGATGTTGCGCTGTAGCGCTGGAGGTGTGACTGGACGCCCGGCTTGCTCTAATGGCTTGCCGGTGTACTTCGAAACTAGATAGCTGCCTCCGTGGTGATCGAGGTGTTCCTTAAGGTATAAAGCGTCCAATGCGAAACCCTGGGGGTGGATGTCCTTCTCGAACTCAGGGTATCGAAGAAGCAGCGTCAGAGCTTCATTGTAGTCGGCCGTTGCAAGGCTCCAGCGGATCCGCAAGAGCATCACGACGCACATGTGGTCGACGATGTCCAAGGATGTGTCTTCTGCGAATATGACATCCCAGACAGTAAGCATCTCGTCGAAAGGGAATTCGCGACCAAAGAGTAGCCGAATCCATCGCATCATAAACACTTGAGGCAAAATGTCGATGCTCTGCAAGTGGGACGCGAGCTTCTCATCCACCACCGGCAGCATCTCGCTGAAAATGCGTGTGCTCCGGACGATTATTGGGTTTGCTTGTCCAGAGGTGGTCGTTTGTTCGTAGAAGTTCTTGGCGCTCTGCATGACTTGACCGAATAGCGCGAAGGCGTCATGCTCGATGAACTCGGCATCAAAGACCGTTTTGATGATAGCGTCCTCTCCCATCGCTTTGCTGGCTTGGCCAACATCAATGGCGTCAACCTCGACAACCCAAAGGATGGGCGCCAGCAGCTCATGCATGCCTTGTCGATAGCTCACGTCCGGATTGAGCTTGCTGAAAATGAACAAAATGTCTAGCATTATGTGCTGTGTCTCCGGCTGTCTGAAGTACGCGTGCTCTGGCATGCAACGATCGACGTCCTGGAGGATCTCCGCTCGTAGCTCTTCATCCTTGCGGATCTGTGTCCAGGGAGAAGACGTTCAAGTCTCAGCGGACGTCAGGCTTGCGTCAAGCGATACAAATGAATACAGCTCACTTACATCGGCGCCCTCGCTTAGGGGATCGAAATCCGCCGAGAACTCATCCGGATTCTCGAGGCGGCGAAGGAAATGTATTCGCAACGCGTTGTAGGCTGAGCGAGAGGATGAGAGCGTTTGCGGCCATGCTGAGAGGTCCAACGAGTCGAATAACAAGAAAGCTTTCCAGCAAGACGATCTGCCTCCCGTGGTGGTGATGGAGGCGTCTCCGTCTAGACGTACTGCGTCTTTTACCTGACGAAGAGTCTGGTATTGCTTCAAATCTTGCCAACTTCCACGCGCACTATCAAGGCTCCGCATGCTGACGAAGGCTCGCCAGTGAGCACGACTGAGTTGGCGACAAGGTGATGTCGTCTCCTTCCTCAAGTGAACTTAAGGGTAAGGGCGCAGCGGGTCGGGATCGCGGGCAGGGCCGGCCTCACGGGAGCATGCTTACTCAGCAAATTTCTTCCTTGGCAATCGAACGGTCGTTCGAAAGTGCGCTACTGACAGCACGAGGGCTATTCCGTGAGAATCGCCCGCATTCCGGAACACCACGGCATAGAGGAGTTCAACGAGCGTGGAGTGTTGTGAAGCGAGACTAACAGAGCAAGCATAGTTACCCCCCTTTCTACAGGACCCGCCGGCGGGAAAAGTCGATCATACAGTGGGTGAAGTCGTGACGAGAAAGAGCTGCATAATCGGGGTACTCCATACAATTCAGAGCTTCCTTTTCTTTTTCGTTTGCTCTCGCATATATCATTCCGAAACAGAGCAGAAAGCATCATCGCAATTGCGGCCCGCAACGTACAGCTGCGGCGCCTGCCCTTCCTCCTTATACTCGACCACCACCGTGCCGCGAGCCATCATGCTCTCGCTCACGTCGCTCTGATCCACATCGGCTGGCTCGAAGTCGCGGAACGTGCCCACGCCTGGATCCTCGTACATCTTGGTCTGCGACTCAATGTCCCTCTCTTTCAAGAACGATTTGATCGCGCTGACCTGCCACTCATGCGCAAAGCTGCCAGTGCTAACGACCTCGTAGTTTCCGTTGTCGAAATCTTCATCGTTGGCCATCTCAGTGTCTTCATCCGAGACAATTACGGCCGCAGCGCCCTTCAGATCGTCTCCATGCTTCTCGAACGCCTCTTTCAATCCTTCTTCCCACTCACGGCTCCCAGAGTTGCTTTCCTCGTCTGGGATGAAGTGTCCGAGCACACAGCCTTGGAGGTTGCAAATTGCTATTGCCGCACAGCCTTGTAGGCCAGACGTGCCGATGTAGGCCGGGAAAGAGGCGTCATTGAGAGACAGATATTCCCAGCTGCCCTGGGCTACGGTGGTCATGGAGTTGCCATCATTGAAAAGGTCGAGGATTTCAGTCTTCGTGATGCGCTTTTGCAGGACTGATGTTCCATCGTCGATAGCGAATCCAGGAAATCTTTCGACTAGAACGCTGATGTTGTTCCTGCAGAGTGAAGTCAGAGTTGTGTTCCGGAAACGAAAGAAACATTTGCTCACGTTTCTTTCGATTGAGCTGGACGACCAGAAACCAGAGCGATAGAAGTCAGCAATGACCAAATGAGGTTCTTCATGATGTTCGGCGCCGTGCGTAAAGATCGTTGTCTGATGGCTTGATGGTAGTCTGGATGTGTGTAGGTGAAGCGATCGTGGGCGCAACGTAGTGAACGAATGTTGTTTAGTAGATGAGACGTGAGCAGATGAGACGTGAGCAGAGGCCGAACGTAGCTTTCAAACACTCTCGACGTATATACTCTCCGAAGGCGTTGAAGAAAGGAAGAATAACGAACCTTGGGTAACTCCAAATCTAGCCAACATGCAGGATTCTTCGAGAGCCCAAACGGCAATAACGTAGGATTCACTAAAACGAGTCACGTTCGGCAACTTATGCAAGGATCTGAGGAACGCATTGTGTCGCTGCTCAGGCTCCGAACGCTCGAGCAACTCCAAAAAAAAAAAAGCTGTTGTCTGACGAAGCTAGTCGACCCATGAAGGCTTGTCTAAGCGATGTTTCAGGAGCAATCCGCTCGGCTTCTAACACACCGGAGCTCGTCCCACGCGCACACGTGCCAGGGAGGACCAAAGGGTGGTAATATTACTGCAACAGATTTGGAACCACTCAGGAAGGAAAAGACGACAGCACTACATACGCGTTCCTTGGTGACCCCAATGGACTTTTTGCCAAAATACGGCGGCGTCTTGTGCATTCAAGCCAACAATCATGCAGGACACAGAATGGCTATCACATCGCCCTTTATCCTGTTCGAGATCGCCCCTTGGTGAGGCGTCCTACCCAGCGAGTCCACCGCCCGCCGATCCGCCCCTTTGGACAACAGGTAGTCGATTGCCGACTTTGGTCCCAGCTTTGTTATGTAGTGCAGCGCTGTCCCCAAAAGCAAGCCTCGCCAGCGTTCAAAGTTCGCCGGACCACGATCAAATTGAATTGCGTTGATGTAAACGTTGCATTCCTTGACGAAGAGCTTCAGCAACGGCAGCCGCGCAACTTTGGCGGCGTAGTGCAACGCGTAGCATTCGGCTGGCTTGCCACCACGCTCGACGAGATCTCGCACGCTCTGCACTGGTGCAAATTGTGCGCAGATATCCAGAGCAGTAGGTCCGACTTTGCACTTTGCCATACGATCGGCGCCATGTTTGAGGAGCCACGCGATGGTCCGTTGACTTTTGACGGCGTAATTAAGGCGGTGTTATCTCAGCTCCTCTCGGCATCCTTCGAGGGTTTCTACGCCAGGAGCGATGGCGTGTGCTCGTTGGGGGCCTTGTTGATGTCCCATTCGTGCTCGTCGACGAACAAGGACAGTGCGTCCAGCGAGCCGGCGAGAACGGCGAGTTGGACCGAGGTACTATCAATAGTAAAATGGTGTTGAAGAAGCCATGTCAAGCTTGCCGTACAATTCCTTCGCGCCGCTTCTATGAAGATCTTCTGAAGGCGGTGATTGCGTGGAAGAGGATGCCCTGCGGTCGGCAAAGGCTCATCGGCGACCGGAGACCATTGATGCAGGCCTTCTTCGAGAGAAGGCAGGTCT
Source organism: Saxispiralis lemnorum (assembly GCA_034509035.1). Lineage (NCBI taxonomy): Eukaryota > Fungi > Ascomycota > Dothideomycetes > Mycosphaerellales > Aeminiaceae > Saxispiralis > Saxispiralis lemnorum. The sequence continues at coordinate 36,950 of JAWXCT010000108.1, forward strand.
CCCGCGATTGCGGCTTGCTTTAGTTGCTCCATGAGCATCGACGCACTGATATCGATTATTGGAGCGCTGTGCACTATTGCTTGCGTCTCAGCCATCATGACAGGGAGTTGAAGCCGGTACGTCGCTCGGCAACACGACTGGGCGGACTGGAAAGGAAGCGACGAGTAAGCATGAAGCAAAGGGCATGTTGGCGCGAACAACAGAAGCCGCAGAACCAACACAGTGGGGTCGGTATAAGTAGTTGGTCACAGAAAACATGGAACATTCCGGATTCTCGGCTCGCCATTCGTAGAGTAAAAGAGAGCTTTCGACGTTGGCGCCAGGGGGTCGGGATATGTGCCCATTCCAACACACGAAGGATGAAGTATGTGTAGGCAGACCATCGCTTCAGCCGATCTTCATATTATATTGCCCAACATCCATTGATGGCACGTGCACGCTAGGCGATGTTCGCCCGTAGGGCTGTAGGTAGTTTCACCTTTCACCCCCTCGTCTTCCATCGTCCCTCGACAACAGCTCACCCCGACTTTCGATGCTGCATTCATTTTCGCTCATGTCAGGGAGACTGCACGGGACGGTCCGTGTTGAAGGAGCTGTGGACGTCGGCAAAAGGCTGATCCACTTTGTCGTAGCGCCGAAAGTGCGTCCAGCACATTTATCTACTACCATTGCTGTCATGCGCCGTCTGCCATGGTAGCAACAGATGCGATTTCGTTTCTGTTTCAGCTTCCATTTTTTTTTCTTTTCAAGATGTCTCTAAAACGCTCTTTTGGTGCGATCCTGTTGATTTCGCTTCTTCGCAACACGCTCGCTCAACTCGTCTTCAACAATTCGCTCTCCTCGACATCACCGCTTGCTCCAGAAACTTCAGACCTGCTGTCTTCTACTTTCACATCCTCTAGCACGGCGGTGGTGTCGTCGTCCCCGGACGATTCCAGTAGCGATGCCTCGAACCTGCGTTTTAGCGCATTCTCTTCCTCCACCCATAGCAGTGCCGCCACAAATTCGAACGGAAGCGATCTCCCCTCTTCTGACACGACCGAGTCCGGTGTTGCGAGCGCGATGTCGACGGACACGATACCCACGAGCATGATACCCACAAGTGCGATGTCTACGAACGCCACATCCTCGAGTGTGCTATCTACGAGTGCAACATCTGCACCGTCATTCTTCCGCGCAGGAGCAACTGCGGATTTCTCCTCCATGTTCGCTGCTACACTGTCCGGTGTCGCATCGCCTTCTTCAATCAATCTAGATCCACGTACCAGCTCCGTCGGTGCGACGATTAGCAGTGCCGGGGTGACTTCATCCTCGACAACGGGACAGTCAGCAATCCCAAGCCTACAAGGTTCGTCCTCAGCCGTAAACTCTACGTTGGCAGTCGGGCCCCCGCAGGATCTGGGTCTGACATCGTCAGCGTCATCCGGCACTGCTCCCAGCTCTACGAACGAAGAGACCGTGATCAGTCCAACAAGCTCTACTGAACAAGAAGTGTTGAGCATTTCTGCATCGAGGACGGATCCCTTGTCTGCTTCGCTCGCTGGCGGGTCCGGCACGATCACCTCAGCACCTAGCACGTCCTCAGCGTTCCCTGCTGCATGGATGGCGTCGAGTGCTGAGAGCAGCAGCAGCCTCAGCTCAATGATCCAAGAAGTATTGGATCACGCTCAAGAGTACCAGGACGATCCATCGGAGGAGCACAAGGACGATTCTGACGACGTCATCGTCGCTGCGCTTGCCTTTGGTCGGTCTTTCCCGGGTGTTCCCACAGGCGGAGGCGGCGGCGGCGGCCGCTGCTCACTTCCGGTTGTCTGCAACGTTATCAATAGCGTGTCCGACCTTGGGGGTAATATTGCCAAGGGCGTGACGGGACCTCCTGTGGCGGGCGCTATATCCGCTATTCAAGGTACTCTTCCGGATCTGGATCCTAAGAATACTGAATCCAACAATAACGACGACAACGACAGCAACAACAACGATCATGACGACAAGCAGTCGTCTGAGCAAGAGACTTCTCAATCAGAAACCTCAGAAAGCTCGACCAAGTCGACGACCTCATCTACCTCGTCGTCAGCAAGTTCTTCATCGTCGAGTTCATCGTCTTCTTCCGTCTCGACTTTGATTGAAGTTCAGACGGTGGATTTCGGCCCCATCAGCGCCGTCTCATCGTCCTCTTCATCCCCCGCCTCAACCCTGATTGAAATCCAGACTGTAGGCTTCGGCCCTTTCAGCTCCGTCTCATCAGCGTCAGCCGCGATCGACATCCAGACGGTGCACTTCGGCTCGATCGGAGCCGCGAGCTCCAGCAGCAGCGTCGCAATCGAAATCGACACCGTCCAATTCAGCCTGCCGGCCTCCAGCTCGTCGCAGGTCTCGGTCGAAATTGGAACGGTCCCCTTCAGCCTGCCCGCATCCTCCTCCTCCTCCTCGCCCATCGAAATCGACACGGTATCATTCAGCCCGCCCGCCC
>JAWXCT010000108.1:39519-60060 GCA_034509035.1 Saxispiralis lemnorum
GAGTAAGCTTTGAGGGTGGGAGGGATGGGGTGTTTAGGGAGATGAGAGATGGGTTTGGAAGAAAAGATTGAGCTGAATAGAGGCTTCCACCTCGAGATCTGAAGACATGGGAGAGCAAAGCAAGGTCTTCCTACCTTTGCAACATCATCTCTTGAAGGTCGAATATCGAATGTCTCCGCGACCGCGCCAGTCCCATTGCCGTCAGGGAGAATGGGTGTTGAATACTTTGTGGGGCCCATGAGCAGCGACAACAGCACCGATGTCCTGATCTGCTCATCCAGGTACATCTTGATGACGGTCGCACCGTGGTGAGCAGCATGAAGAATGTCCAATGGATCACATATTGTAAATATGGGAGTTCCATTGCCATCTTGGAAATGATGCACGCCAGATTCATGCCGCGGCTGAGGAGGAAAGGAGGCAAGTGGCCAACATCAGAGCCGCGAACGGAACTTTGGAGAGTCACAGCGTCTCTAAGTAGTGTTGCAAGATGATTCTGAAGGACATGTGGTTCTTTGGAGAAATCGATTCGATGGTCGAGCCTTCGACGTCCAGGTGTCAGCCCTCCGCCTCCCGGAGGGCGTCTCATCGCCAAGAAGGTCGAGCCGCTCCCGGGCCGGGCTGGCCTCTTTCGCCTACCCGCGGGTAAGCGCAAGCGACTCGACTTCACCCAGTCCAGACTCGCTTTGTTCCCCCGTCTCACCATTCAATTCCACCCAACAACGTCGGCTTGCCATAACGCGAGAGTCGCTCTCGCAACCTGAAACCGGCCGATAGGTCCTTTAACACCGCGGCGCGGAGGTCGAGATGCAGCCCTCCCTTAGCTCGCCCACTGCCACCTCGAGTCGGGAGAGGCTTGAGACTGGCATGTTCAGTTTGAGAACACGGGACCGATGGAGTACCCTCCCTGAATCTCTGGCCCTGCCCAGAACGACCCATCGACGTCCACCGTGGCCTCGTCGGCGGGGCCGAGGCCGGAAAAATCGATTCCCGTTAATTCCCGTCGTCGGACACGTCGTCCGATAGGATCTGGCGCATGTCGCTCACGCCACGGCGTCGCAACAGCACAAACAACGAACTTCAGAAGCTGGGATGGACCCCCCCCCCCGACGGACTCAAGGCCGGCAAAATCGATTCCCACTAGCTGTACGCCTGTGTCGTCGAATCGCGAAGCAGGTGGCGCCCTGCATGGTTAAATTCTTTTGACACCTTCCCACCGTTCTCTCCGAAAACTGAAACGCTGCAGAATTGGCCTCGAACGATTCTTCGCATTGGGATCCCGCGGACGCAAGGCCCAGAAATCGACGCCCCTTAGCTGCACCGTCGAGCTAACGAATTAAAAACAGGAAAAGCAACAGACGGCATCAAGATACATCTGTTCGTGTCCCTGTCGGGACCCAAAGTCGGAATCACCGTGGTCTGGCACCGGCCTGGAGCGAGCCAGATGGCGCCTCTATGCGTCTGCCCTCGTCTCGTTGTGTTGCCAGTCCGCGGAGACAGGTGCCAATCTTCGACTCCCGCTGGTGTCCGCTGTTTGCCGTCAAATCGATGTCTACATGGTAGGAGGTGCTAACGGACTATGGCATGCATACATGTACCTGTTCTCGAGAATGCTAGGATCCGGAAGCCAAACGAGTGCCTGAAACAAGCGTGAAGGCCTTTCAAGGAGACTGTATGGAAGCTGGGCGCACTTCCTCCGCAGACTTTAGGGCAAATTTCCGACTAACTCTAGCGTCCGCTTACTGTTTTCGAATGATTTTTCAAGCCGAAAGCCACAAGATTGACGCTGCTGCTCCATCGCGCTGCCTCGATATTCCCTACGATGCTCGACAGGTGACACGTATAAGTTAGCGACACTTGGGTACAGGGGCAGCTCTGGCCCACACTTGCCTGTACAAATCAGATTTCCATTCGTAGCAATCGTACTGAGCTCTCTGCTGTTTCTTTGTGCAGCCTTGAGGCCTTGACGCAACGGTCTTGGTGCGGTCCCAAACTTGGTCGATGCAAGATGCACCCAAGCCATCGGTACACAGCCTATCTTCCTGTCTTGTTGATCTTGACGCGTACAGACGTCCAGTCAGGCGTATCCGGTCTCCGCGGCCATGAGCTTAGGTTCGGTCCTTTCTTAGCCCATGTGGCCGGGCCACCAATGATCTTCGTGTTTCACGGACGCAGAGATGGCACAACATGCTTGTAGCCGAGACCGGTGCGGCAACCAGTTGCAAACCAGCATCTACTTCCAGAAATCTCACACCCCTGGTGCCTCTCTAAAACGTCGCTGCTTCAGGTCGGTCAAGGTCACAGCGGCCTTACGCCCGAACTCATGTGGGCATTACGAACGATGGTTTTGTTTTCTTTTGAAACGTAGCTGGAAGCGTTTTGTCGCAAGACCTGACATCCTCTCCTCAACTCTCACCTGTCAATTGCATAGATTGCTTCGCTGCGTGCTTCATCCGTAGTTGTGACGCAGAGATCTGTCATAGACCTGAGTTGTATTGGCCGCTTGTGCCCACACTCGATTCACTCCATCCGTTGATGCTACGCGGTGCTGTTGAACACCAAAAGGACTCTACTCTATTGTATGCGTAGTCGCTGTCCATCTCGAGATCATCCCTACGATCCTAACAATCCCTCAGACAGCCTCCAGCCGACGCCACACCGAAAATTCTACTACAAGGGGTATCCTGCATCATCAAACATCTGCCCAACCTCTCCCAACACCCCAGCTCAACTCCCCGGCGCAACAGCAGCACCCTCATTAAACCCCGCATCCGCCCCCGTCCTCCTAACAATTCCCCCCGCATCCTCCACCAGCGTCTCGCTGTCCTTCACCGCGATCCACTCCTTCTTCGTCCGCTCCGTCAGCCCTTCGAGCGCCCCCAACATCGCCACCCTGACCTCCTCCAACAACGCATCCACATCATCCCTCCCTTTCCCCCTAGTCTCGACCGGCTTCAGCACCCTGGCGGGAATCGTCCCGCTCCGGAACGTCTTGCGCTTCAGGCTCAAAACGTTCGAGTAATTTCCCACCACCACGGGCACGATGGGCACCTGCGCCTGGACAGCCAAGTGGAAGGCGCCCTTTTTGAAGGGCAGGAGGTCCGGTTGGGTGTAGTAGGACCGCGTGCCTTCGGGGAAGATGTAGACGGACTGCTGGTGCGTGTGCATCTGCTCGGCGGCTTTGGCGAACGCGGCGAGGGCTTGGGTGCGCGAGGAGCGCTCGATGAAGACGGTTTTACTGAGGGCCACTGTGAAGAGGGGAGGAAGGAGGGGGGGGGTATGGTCAGTGACTCGATCCCCCGTGCGTGTGTGGGTGCGGCAACTCACTGAACCAGCCCAGAAACGGCACCCACATCAGACTCTTCTTCGCCGTCACACTGGTATACCGCGGGAACATGTGCCCCAAAAACAGCACGTCCAGCTCCGTCTGGTGATTCCCCACGAACACGGCCGGCCGCACGCGCTCCAACCACCCTTCCTGATCCTCGATCTCGAAGTCCACGCGCGTGAGCGCGCGCATGGTGTACTTGAAGGCGCGGGCGGTGGTCCATTGGCCCAGACCGCCGTAGCCGACGAGGTTGAGGCATGCGGAGGCGCAGGTGCCGTAGGCGGCGCAGAGGAAGAGGGCGGTGAAGGAGGCGAGGCTACGGCCGTAGAAGGAGGGGGTGGGGGAGGAGGTGAGGTGGCTAAGGAGAATGAGGAGTTGACTTGTGAGGAGGATGGCGAGGAGGAGGGCGCCGAGGGTTAGGAGGACGGTCATGGTGGGCGAGGGGGTGTGGGCATGTGTTGGCCTAGGAGATTGCGAGGGTTGGTATGAAATCGTATTTTTGCGGACCCGCCAGCAGGTGGGGAGAAGGAAATTTGTGAGCTTAGGTCTTGGTGAACAGGTGCGGTCTGGGAAGTCAAGAGATGCGGACTGCGGGGCAATTCTTTTAGGGCGATGTCGTGGATTTTTGTGTGCTGCAGGGCTGAAGCCGGGCTTGCATCACAAGCTCAAAAAATGGGACAGGGGGTCAGGTGGAGATGACTTGGGCACCTATAGTGCAGGGTACAGTATCTCTACATATTTACACAAGCATACATTAGACACAGGCGTTGCACGCTCAGACCGACCAGCAGCTGACGGACCAACGCCCTCGTCACTCCACACTCTTGGGTATCTTCACCATTCCACGCTTACGGTCCTCGTGAGGCATGCCGTACCTGAGCCCCATCGCACCCCTGGCTCTGCCATCCTTCCCAACCTTTTCAGCTGAAACGTCCTCGAACTTGAAATCCCACCTTCTCCCAGCCACGATGCGCTGAGTGCGTTCTTCCCACTCCTTCTTCTTCCTCTGCCGCTCCTCGTCTTTCACGGCAGCCTTTGTGTCGGCTTGCCGTTGCAGTCTTTGACGGGTTTCACGATCGAAGCCTTCTAGCACCCACTTCTCAATCTGGATGAGCTCAGGATGCGCGATGCGCTGGTCTGCTGGGAGGAGGGTGGAGTCAAAGGCCTTGGCGGCATCGTCACGGGTGAAGTGGGCTGATTCCGCGGCTGGCACGAAAAGCTGTTGACGGGTGGCTGGGTGAACGGGAAGGTCGTTGATTTCTTCGTGTTTTGGGGGATTGCGCAGCTCCGGTCGATGCGGTGTCTGCGGCAGCATGGCAAGGACGGCGTTGTTGTATGACTTTGCGAGTGGTATATCCTAGTAAACAGTCAGTCACTGGCTACCGTTGAAAGATCCAACCGAGATGAGGAATTTGATGCTGTCAGAGAGGCTCGCAAAGCTATCGTTTGTAACCATGTAGTTGTCTTGAAGACTAATCGAATTTTGAATTGAAATCATCATGCAAGTGGTAATGGGCGATCAGGGAAAAGATGCAGACGGGACTAGCTTACCTGGGAAACCCATTTCTTCTCGATGGACATCAGCCGGACCACCGCGGCGACTCTGCGGATGTCGACGCTGTATGCCGCACTGACACTTTTCAGGTCGATCCCTTCTTTGACGACTAGCTCATATATCTTCTGCCGCAACTCCTCAGACAGCACCCGCTGACTGACGAAGTCTCGATTGAGGGGATACGGCCTGAGATCGGCAGGCCTCTCCGGTGGAATGCCGTCCCTGTCGTTTCTGTCTCTCCGGTCGAGTTTTCGCATCTCACGTTGGTCGGCTCGGGTCCTGACTTCTTCTTCTGTCAAGCCTTGGGCCAGTTCGCGCTCTTGTATGGCCTCTTCGCTCTCCGCATCGGCTTCCGCGGAGCCAGACTCTGCTATTCGCTCGCGGCGCTCTTTCAGACGGGCGAGGTTGCCCTGTCTGTCATACGCGCTGAGGTAGTTGGTGCTGTTGGGTAAAGGATCACGCAGAGCTTTGCCCGGTCCGGTCAACCAGGCATACATGTCGCGGCGCAGGCGAGTCGAGCGGCGTGTTCTCTGTGATGGGCAGGGAGTGGCATGGAAGCCGCGTCTGTGATGTGAAGAGATGAATTCATCCTGCACCTGGGCTCGGAGGCAGCCCTGCTGAGGCAATGCCTGCGTGATGTGACGGGTCGAGGGTCGCGGAGGCATGGTGCGTGTGGTTAGCGATGGCGAGAGGTCGAAGCAGTTTTCAATGAGCGAGCTGCAGAAAGGCATCTTCGACCTTTTGGGACTAGTGCAAAGGTATGGCTTGGCGTTGGACCTCACTCTTCTCCGCCGCCCTTGTTTTGCGTTGAATAGTCATTGCTTGGCTAGGAAGAGTTGGTCTAAGAGTAGGTATTGCTTACTAAACGAAAAAGCCAAGCGGCTTGCTGAAAACTCCTGCGACAAGTGCCTGGCGAAAATCATCGGTTTTCGAGGGTGGACAGTCGCCTACAGATGCCTTGGAGGCATTGATGAAATCCCCAGTACCTCAGGCATTGTCAGTCTGCCACGACAATCCCAAACTGCTTGCTCTGGTAGATTAGCATGTTTTTAGATGAATGGCACTTTCGTTCTGGTGTCGTTGCTAAGAATGCCTGACTTCTCAGCAGAGTACAACAAAGACAGACTCGATGTCCAGCTACTTAAAGCATACTTTGTGCCGCACTTCCACAATCCTACGACCGCTGGCTTCGCCTGTGCCATAGCCTCGAACTCAAGTTATTTCCCCTTCTAAACACCATCTGTCGATGATGGCCCGACCCAGGCTTGGCGCATTGGCCGTCAATCGCAGTTCGGCATCCAATGCACAAGCCCATTTCCAGACCCCCATAACGCACCCCCACTCTTCGCTTGCGAAATCAACAACTGAAGAAAGTCCCCTTTCAGATTTCCTTCAGAGCCACCCTCCTCGCAAGGTCGGCTCCAAACTCGGGCAAATTCTCCACCAGCTCGGTGAGCTCCGCGTCGTACTTAGCGTACAGCTCCCCGCGATGCCGCGAGACGAGATTGACGACCTAGTTGTGCAGGACCTGGATGTCGCGCGACGCGTAGAAGTAGAGCCCGGCGATGAAGTCGAGGAAAGCACCTGTTGCTCAGTGCTTAAGGGACTGCTCCTTGAAGCGCGAAAGGGCGTTGACGTAAAGAGCGGGGATGTCGTACTTGTCGGCCTGGATGAAAACGCGCACGTTGAGGAGCATGGTGGTAGGTGAGTGCGGGTCGGGCGCGGCCGAGTCGGAGGAGGTGCGGGCGTAATCGAGGGTGTAGATGAAGGATAGCATGGCGTCCACCGCAAAGGGGTCGTCTTCTTGGAGCGTGATGGAGGCGTGGGGTCGAGTCCTGGGATGTAGGGAGCTAGAGCAAGCTTCGAACGAATAGAAGACAATACTTACCGGCTTGCCCGACGTTGCAGTTCTTCGCCGGCATCGCCAGCACTGGGGCTCTCGTACAGACCAGAGCCCGATGGACGGACCAACGGCTGTCGCCGCACTCGATTGTGAGGTCTGAGTATTTGGGTGAGGCGAACAGCCTGCGGAATAGTCAAGAAGTGAAAGCGCACGACAGCAGCAACAGCGACACTTATGATGTGGAGCCCTCGATCATAGGCTGCCTTGCCTTGATGCGTTCCGTGTTGGTCTTAGCTTTGGCCGCATCTTCGTCGACGATGTCGGGCTTCTTGCTCGAGGACATGTTGCTTGCGGAGCTGGCATGGCCAGCAGAAGAGTTGACAAGCGCCCAGGAGTTGGCGAAAAGACCATAGCCCTCACGAATCCGCTCAACCGCCCAGCCGATGAAGCAGAAGAAACCGTTACAGAAGAAACAGAAGATCAGACAAAACAACGACAACCCGGCGAGCAGCCCTGCAGCCAGCATCCTTGCGACTTGGAGGTCGCTGGACTAGTACGCGACTTTTGCTTCGCGAGTGTCCGGTCCCATGGTGGCGGAGATCTTTGTCAGGTGGGTGGAGTGGGGTGTGCGAGGACATGAAGGGGCTGGGGGGGGGGTAGGAAATAAGATGACCACAAGAGGACCATGCTGGCCAGGTGGCCGGCCGGTTGATCCCGATTTCGCCTCCCATTGTCGCGCCGGGAGGGTGACTGTTGCCTTTCGTGCCTGAGGGGAACTTGCATTCACGCGGGACTTGCGGTGGTCATCCTAGGATCAGACTACTGGAAATGCAGATTCGTTGTCGTCTATCATCGCTCATCTCCCCTTCACCAACAACCTCAGATCTCACCCCTCCCCCGGCACCTCTACCAATTGATAGTTTGCATCCAGGTAATACCACTCCCGGTACTCCTCCGGCACCTCGGCAGCCGGCTCGATCCTCGACTCCCTCGGCACATCGAAGCGCTCGTACGCCTCCGCAGGCTGCACGTAGCTCCCGGAGTATTGAGGCGAGGACGTCTGGTTGTAGCTGATCTCGTTGGTGTCGACGTCCGGTTCGAAGAGGCCGCGCCAAAAGCCGTGAGACTCGGCGATTGTGTCGGCCATGAAAGTGGCGTTTTGGTAGAGGTCGCCGACGATGGGGAGGTAGCCGTCGCCGCGGGGGATCTTGTAGGTCTGGGGTAGGGCTTTTATTAGTTCTCTGCCTGCTTTGACGCAGGGGATTATGGGGGAGGGAGGGCCCTTACGTGGAACCAGCGGCGGTACTCCTCGACAATACCCGGTCGGTAGGCCTCGACATCCTCGTACGACTCGACAAAAGGAGCCAGCGGGTCGTTGACGTCGATGACAAGAACCTTCCAGTCCGTCTCGCCACCGTCGTTGAGAGCGAGACCGCCGAGCACCTTGACTTGCTTCACTTGCCCGGTGTAGCCAACGTCCTGGCCAATGTCAAACGCATCCATTGGGTCGTTGTCTCCGGGCTCGTCGGTGAAGCTGTGGTTGAAGTTGGGGCTCTCCCACGTGCGGGGGATGGAGCCGTAGAGGAAGGGATAGGACTTCAGCGGCCAGATGCTAGCGACGAAGCGGGGGCCGTCGTCGTTTTCGTCGTGGAAAATGGGGTCTGACACGGAGCGCGCGTTAGTCTGGGTCCCGCTATCAATTGATTCCTTTTCGACGAAGCGTCTTACTCAAGGGCTCCTCGCGGTTGATTTCAATCTTTCCATTCGTCCAGCGCGGAATCTCCACCACAAAGTTGATGATCGAGGCATTCGAAGGGTCGGGATACGTCGGGATGTCATGCCAGAAAGAAGCGGGCTGGCCATTCTTCTTGAGCCACATGCGCCAGTCCTAGGTATCACCGACATATCAGACCGCTGACCCAGAGCATCGAGGCTGGAGCGGGAAAATGGGACTCACGATCGTGTTTCGCGCTCCCACTTCGGTCAACTCATACTGTGTTCCATTCGAACCATTGGCCGGAGCAGAGGAGCTCGAAGAGGGAGGAACGGACTGAGGCAGCGCCGAGGCGCACGCCAGCAGAGACGCGCAGGTCGCAAGCAGCCTGGAGCCGTAGTACATGGTTTCCGAGGGGCGCTCTCTACGCGTCGGAGCCGCAGATTCAAGCAGAGAGATGGATGGAGGTCACGGTGCGGCCGAACGAGGAAGAAAGAGAAAAGGTGGAAGAGCTCGCTGACCTGCTCCTATCTTATGTACCAACACGGATTGATTTGAGCAGGCGCATCACATACATCATCGACCGCTCCATCACCACCGCGTCGCGTGTCCTCACGCGCCGCTCTTTCTCCCTAGCCGCGGCACAACCGCACTCAAGCATTCTCCTACCGAACTCACGACGGCAGGTCGAAGAGAGCGCTCGATGCTCGTGGGGCAATGGTTCGGACGACCTCCAGACACGTGCGCGCAGCCCCCGGTCGATGAGAGACGGCAGGAGGGGACGCGAGGCAGCACGTGGGCAGTCGCGAGGCGATGAGAGGTCGTCGACGGCGATGCGAGCGGGTGCGCCCGTTGCCAAGCATGGTGACCTCCTCGGGTGTATGTATCGTGGGAAGGACGCTTTTGGTGGTTCACTCATGGGACGCGTGAGCTAAACGTTGAAACGGGAAGAATAGAAGCATTTGCTCAAGCTCGAGAAAGACATGGAGACATGACGGACTTGGAGTCGAGTCTACATCCGGAAGACGCCAAATCTGGTCTCCTTCTTCTCGACCGACCCGCCCAGCGCCGCCTGCAGCCCCATCCCCAGCACTCGTCGGGTGTGGCTTGGCGGGATAACCCCGTCGTCCCACAGCCTGGCCGTCCCAAACACCACCTCCGACTCACGCTCAATCCGATCCCGCAAACCCGTGTCCACCTTCCTCCCCACGGCCTCCATGACCGCGGTCAGCTGCTCCGGCCCCATCACACTCGTCTTCGCACTAGGCCAACTCCACAGAAACCGCGGCGAGTACGCCCGCCCGCACATCCCATAATTACCCGCGCCGGCACTCGACCCGACCAGCACCGTAAACTTGGGCACCTCCGCGCAAGCGACCGCCGTCACCAGCTTGGCCCCGTTCTTCGCGATGCCGCCCTTCTCCGCCTCCTGCCCGACCATGAAGCCGCTGATGTTCTGCAGGAAGACGAGCGGGATGCCGCGCTGGCAGCAGAGCTCGATGAAGTGCGCGCCCTTGAGGCTGCTCTCGGAGAAGAGGATGCCGTTGTTGGCGATGACGCCGACCGGGTGGCCGTAGATGGTCGCGAAGCCCGTGATGAGGGTGCTGCCGTACGAGGGCTTGAATTCCGAGAGGCTGCTGCCGTCGACGATGCGGGCGATGACTTCGTGCATGTTGATGGCTTTTTTGAGGTTGGTGCCGACAATTCCCGAGAGCTCTTCGGGGTCATAGATGGGCTCGGTCCAGGTTGGTTTGAGGGAGGGGTTGGCCGTTGTGGGGTAGTTGAGGTTGCTGATGCTTCGTCGGGCGAGGACGAGGGCGTGCGCATCGTCGACGGCGAGGTAATCGGTTACGCCGGAGACTTCGGAGTGCAGTTTCCCGCCGCCGAGATCTTCGGCGCTGACCTCTTCGCCCGTCGCTGCTTTGACGAGAGGGGGTCCAGCCAGGAAGACCGTCCCCTGCTCTTGAACGATAATGTTCTCGTCACTCATGGCGGGCACGTACGCGCCGCCTGCAGTGCATGGACCCATCACGACGCTGATCTGCGGAATGCCCATGCTGCTCATGCGAGCCTGATTGTAGAACAGTCGTCCAAAGTGCTCGCGGTCGGGGAAGACGTCGGCTTGGTTGGGCAGATTCGCTCCACCAGAGTCGACGAGGTAAATGCATGGGAGGCGGTTCTCCTGCGCAATAGCCTGGGCGCGTAGATGCTTGCGGACGGTTATGGGGTAATATGTGCCGCCCTTGACACTCTTTCAGAGTTAGCATCAACCCCAATGGCAGCGACCGTACTACCTACGTGCTGTCGTTCGCAACAATCATGCAGTTGACTCCCTCGACGGTTCCGATACCCGTAACGATGCCACCGGCGGGAACTTCGTCTGGGTACATGTCATGGCCAGCCAGTGCGCTGAGTTCCATGAAGCTCGCCCCGGGATCAATCAGCGCGGCAATGCGATCCCGTACTAACAACTTTCCCCTCTCAAGATGCTTTACCCTGGCCTTCTCCGGCCCTCCTTGGGCCGCTTGTTCATGCAGCGAAGTGAGGCGGCCGGTGAGCTCGCCCATTGAAGACGCATTTTCACGGTATGAGGCGCTGTTCGTGTCGACAGTCGTAGGCAAGACCGAGATCTTGGACGCCTGGTGAGGCGAGGTGTAAGTTGCCGCCCCCCGCGCCGAGAGAATGCCTTGTCGCAGTTGGTGATATTGGGGATTCCGGCGAACGGTGCGAGCAAGCGCTCGCAACGGCAGTCGTGTAGCCATTCCTTCTCACATGGCCGACCCGGAGCAAAGAGTGCAGGAGCCTCGGGTTATAGAGGACGGTCGTGTTTACGCGGGCATACGGTAGGGCCGACACAGACCTTCCCCCTCTCATGCTTGAGCCGAGGGGCCGGAACGCTTTGGGCGGCACAAAGCCCATCCCAGACCCCCACAAAAGCAACGGGGTCCATTCCCCGTGCCGACCTTGGATCTTTCAATGCCTCCCTTACAACCTTGCCGCGCAGCATTGCTGCAATGCACATCGAAGACAGCCCCTCGCTCCCTGCGGCCGGCGTTTGTCGCCTCTCAGCTCCAACGCCGCCTCGCGTCAACTAAACACCCCAAGGGCTTCGCCCCGCCCACGACCGACGACTTGGACGAGCTTCGCGAACGAACGATCGAGTTCGCAAGACGGGAGATACCCTACGATCTCGCCCAGGCGACCGATCACAAGAATGAGTTCCCCAACGAGATGTGGCGGAAGATGGGCGAGGCGGGCTTCTTGGGCATCACGGCCGACGAGGACTACGGAGGGCTGGCGATGGGCTACCAGGCACATTGCGTTGTGATGGAAGAGCTGAGCCGGGCGAGCGGGAGCATTGGGCTGTCGTACGCCGCGCACAGCCAGCTCTGCGTCAACCAGCTCATGCTCAACGGCAACGACGAGCAGAAAGCCCAGTACCTGCCCGGCCTGATCTCCGGCGAGAAGGTCGGCGCCCTCGCCATGTCGGAGCACGGCGCGGGCTCCGACGTCGTGTCGATGAAGACGACGGCCAAGGAGGTCGACGGCGGCTACCTGCTCAACGGCAACAAGATGTGGATCACCAACGGCCCGGACGCGCACGTCGTGGTCGTCTACGCCAAAACCGACCCTTCCGCGGCCAGCAAAGGCATCACCGCCTTCCTCGTCGACACCTCCACGCAGGGCTTCAGCTGCGACCGCAAGCTCGACAAGCTCGGCATGCGCGGCAGCAACACGGGCGAGCTGACCTTTGACAACGTCTTCGTCCCCTCAAGCCACGTGCTAGGCGCGCCGAACAAAGGCGTGCGCGTGCTGATGGAAGGCCTGGACCTCGAGCGTCTCGTCCTCTCGGCCGGGCCTCTGGGGCTGATGAAGGCCGCGCTCGACACGACCCTGCCCTACGTGCACGAGCGCAAGCAGTTCGGCCAGCCGCTCGCCGCGAACCAGTTCATCCAGGGCAAGCTCGCCGACATGTACACCAAGTTCCGCGCCAGCCAGGCCTTCACGTACAGCGTCGCGCGCGCCGTGGACGAGAGCCACGAGGACCCGGACATCCGGACGCAGGACTGCGCGGGCGCGATCTTGTATACGGCGGAGCGGGCGACGGAGTGTGGAATGGATGCGGTGCAGTGTCTGGGCGGGATGGGGTACATGAATGAGATGGCGGCGGGGCGGATCATGCGGGATGCGAAGCTGTACGAGATTGGAGCCGGGACGAGCGAGGTACGGCGGATGGTGATCGGGAGGGCATTCAATCGTGAATTTGGCGTGAGGTCATGAAAATTTAGATGCACACAAGAATTATGAACTACTTTCGATGTTGATGTGATCATTTGCATTCATCCATCGTCGTATGTGAATACCGGCGCAGAGGTATGCTGGAGCATCTGTGGCTAGGACGCATCGTACCCATCTTGCCATCGGAGCCCAAGATCGAAGACACCACCATCAATCTTCCCACCAATCTGCCACAATCGTTTCAGCGGCATCGACAATTTCCGGGATCGTGGATTGATTGATCTAGGCGGATCGGAAACTCGCGTAGCCACCCTCGCCAGCTCCTGCCCAGCACCGACTGGGCAACCCGGCCCAGTACTTGCTGGCACGCCTGCGCTGGCGAGGAGGCTTGGACAGCCGCGTAATAGAGTAGTCTGCGCGGAGATGGGCAGGTACCTGCGCTCGATCAACAATCCCATATAGACTTGTCCCGAACAACGACCCCTTGACATCCGGCGTCTTTGTTGTGGCCGGCTTGACTGCCTCCCCACGCAACCTGCACGCAGCGGGCCTTCGCTGGGTTTGTTGATTCTTTGCCCCCCCGCGCCGAAGAAACATCGGGCAACCTCCGATCGGCCCGCACGTGGACGTGACCAGCCCTCCGCCCACCTCAGCTCGCGCACCCGCCGCGACCCCTATGGCCCGCTTCCGGCCATCGCGCCTCTTCCGACTCTCCTCGCGCGACGGCGACAGCAAGCACGACGCCCGCTCCACCAGCACCTCGCGCCCCGACACCGCCAAATCCCGCGAGCCCTCGAGCCCGCACCCGCCGCTGACCGCCGAGCGCCGGCTCCGCTCCCCCAGCGCCGGCTCCTTCAAGGCCCTGCGGCGCCGCTTCGTGGACCACGCCGCGCCGGTCCCGGTGCCGACGCCGGTGCAGGAGCAGCGGGAGTCGATCGTGCTGCTCTCGAGGCCGCCGGGGTCAGCGCGGCGGGACTCGGAGGCTGGGAGCGAGCGATCGGGGGGCGATACGCTCGCGGGGCAGGTGAGGGAGGTGCCGGTGGAGAGCGAGAAGTCGGCGGACGTTGCGACGGAGGAGCTGGCGCTGGGGGATCTGGAGGAGGAGAAGAATCAACCGGTGTTGACGGTCGAGGAGCCGACGCCGGAGGTATTGGACGCTAAGAGCGAGCAGGAGCGGCAGCTCGAACCGCCGTAGGTACAATGGGGTCAATCATTGAAGGCTTCTCGATACGAGCGAGCTGACCGTGAAGTTGCAGACCTTCGACCGAACAGAGGAACGACGATCAGGCGACGCCCTCGTCCAGCGCCACCGAAGACCCTTCGCCAACACAACCCGAGCCCGAGCCGCAAGATATCAGAAGGTTCTCCCAAGAGTCCACGCGCTCCGTTGCTTCGCGGACCCCCCACAAGGTGCATCGCCCGGTCGAGGCCAATGTGCGTAAGCAGAGCTTGGTGAACAGCGCAAACGCCCGCATCGTGAAGACGCTGGTGGACCAGCCCGGCAAGACTCGGCCCGTATACACCAGCAACGACTCCGCGCCGGCGGGGAGTGTCGAACACATAGCCCCTGTGGACCCGTTCCATG
Organism: Saxispiralis lemnorum; assembly: GCA_034509035.1. Taxonomy (NCBI): domain Eukaryota; kingdom Fungi; phylum Ascomycota; class Dothideomycetes; order Mycosphaerellales; family Aeminiaceae; genus Saxispiralis; species Saxispiralis lemnorum. The sequence continues at coordinate 53,784 of JAWXCT010000108.1, forward strand.
ACATGACAGCCATGCTGCACCGCAAGATCTGGGTCAAGCGGCCCAATGCGTCCGCGACCCTGGTGCAGATCCGCGAGGATGACCTGGTGGATGATGTGCGGGATATGATTCTGAAGAAATACGCAAATTCGCTTGGGCGGACTTTTGATGCGCCGGATATGACGCTGCATATTGCGACTAGGGTTGATCATGGGGTACACCGCCAGGAGCGGTTGCTAGGACCTGAGGAAGAGATGTGCCGAACGATCGATACCTATTTTCCAGGAGGACAAAGTGTGGACGAAGCGCTCATCATTAGCACACCGTCGAATCAGCAGCAGAGACGCACTCCAAGATTATCACCGCAGCCCGCTTCGGCTTCATACTATACGACCGTGGAAGGTTATCGGCCAATGGAAAACGGAACCGACTATTTCCCTCCGATGCCGGTCGCTGTTCCACACACGATTCCGCAAACAACCGGCTCTCACGACAGCCGCACCAGCCATCACCACCACCAAAACTCCTCAGGCGGGCAGGTGGAGCATCCCCAACACCCTCGATCAATCTCCGTTCTTAGCACTGGACAAGTACCTCTTCTGCCATCGCCAGGAGCGCAGGCACGATGGCACCAGCATCGGCCAAAGTATCAGCGACAGCATACCTCTTCGCCTACAGTGGTTACCCATCCGACGACCGGCAACCCCGTGGCAGTAGCCCCACCGCCAGTTGTCGCCCACCATCCACCATCACACCTCACGCACCGCCAGACCGGCCGCTCACGCCACGACTCCAACGCGTCAGAAAGCCACCCCGTAATGGCTGCTCCCCCGCCACAAGCACCCCCGATTTCTACACCACCCGCCCCTGAGGCGCCTCCAGGTCAAACTAACACGTCTAACCCCCCCACGCCCTCAAACACTGCACCTCAGCACCCGCCTCGCCCAGCGCGACCGCGCAAAAGCCGCCGCTCCACCCCGGACGCGCAAGCGAAAAAGCGCCTCACCGAAGAAGCGGGCAAAGCCAACATTTCCCTCGCCAACACGATGCTCGACGGCTCCGTCCCGCCCATCAACGTCCTCATCGTCGAAGACAACATCATCAACCTGCGCATCCTCGAGGGCCTGATGAAGCGCCTCAAAGTCCGCTGGCAAACGGCCATGAACGGCCAGATTGCCGCCGACAAATGGAAGTCCGGCGGCTTCCACCTCGTCCTCATGGACATCCAGATGCCCGTCATGAGCGGGCTCGAGGCGACCAAGGAGATCCGCCGCCTCGAGCGCGCCAACGGCATCGGCGTCTTCTCCAGCGCCGACACGGGCGCGACCGAGAGCAAGGCAGACGAGTCGGGCGACTCGCCGCATGGCGCTGCCGGGCCCCCGTCGGACCCGGAGAAGGACAAGATCGGCGCGCCCACGGGCCACTTCAAGTCGCCCGTGATTATCGTCGCGCTCACGGCGTCGTCGCTGCAGTCGGATCGCCACGAGGCGCTGGCCGCGGGGTGCAACGACTTTCTCACCAAGCCGGTGAATTTCGTGTGGCTGGAGCGCAAGGTCAAGGAGTGGGGGTGCATGCAGGCGCTGATTGACTTTGACGGGTGGCGGCGGTGGAAGGACTATGCGGATAAGGAGGAGGAGGGGAAGAGCGCGGAGGAGAAGGAGAAGGAGCGCGTGAAGGCGGAGAAGGATCGGGTTAAGGCGGAGAAGATGGCGAAGTTGCAGGAGAAGCAGGAGAAGTTGAGGGTGGAGAAGGAGAGGGAGAAGGAGAAGGAGCGCGAGGTCAAGAGGATTGCAGAGGAGAGTGGGGAGGGGGATGGCGCGTGAGGCGTGAGCGTGAGCGTGAAGGTGAGGTGGCATGTGCATTCTTTGCTGGCTGGTGGGGGGTTTCTTTTGTCCTCGTGGTCTGCGTGGCATGGAGCTGACTTGGCGGGAAAGAGGAAGGAACGGCATGCCTGCGAACGTACGCGTTGGGAGCGTCGTCGTTGCGGGCCTTTGGGAGCGCATTCTTGCCCCGTGCGGGATCGGATACATTTTGACTATGTCGACAGTGTTTGCTTGAGCTTGGGGGAGCGAAGTCGAGCGTTTGGTAGATCGTACCGTTTCCTTGCTTGATACTTGCTGTTCGCGTCTGTTTCTCTTGGTGAAGCACGCGGGGAGGGGTCACTATCACTGACACCACAGGGTCATTCGTAGCCGTAGTCATCGACCGTTGATACGCGCACCAACTAACATGTGCAGGGCGCGGCGCACTGCGTCGCGGCCACGGACGAACGTCTTGCGTTTGGAAAGCTGAACGGTGCCGTCATGCCCCCAAGATTGGTGCGCCGCCGTACTCGCAAGCGCGCGCCCCCGAGGGTCTATTCGCCCGATTCAGACGTCCAGAAGACTCCGAACGCACCACTGCTCCCAGGAAACGCCTGGTGTCGTTGCTCTCCTGACGTGAAACAGGTATCGCACACCCTCGCTCTCCAAACGTGAATCCAGGCATCACGCTATCAAGACCGACTGGGGAAGAAGAAGCACGGCTATGCCATCGCTGCGATTGAGATCCCTCTCCCATGCGTTTACGCCAGAGGCACCCTGAGCGTTCTGGTAACTCTAAAAGAATGGCTTGTTCTTACTCTGCGAAAACAAAAAATAAAAAAAGGGGGAAAGGAAAAGGGGGAAAAACGAAAGGGAAAAAGAAAGGAGAAGGAAAAAAGAAACAAGAAACAAGAAACAAGAAACAAGGCACCGCCCTTGCGAGGCTAGCAGCGTTCGCACTTGCCCTCGGGGGCTCATTCGCACGCTGTCATGTTGGGAGTGTGTTGACTGCTCCGGTTCGCGTAAGCGGGTGGTCTACAGTGTACTCTCGCTCTCCGAACGTAGACGCCAGCATCGCGCTGGCGAGGCTGGGTGGGTATGGATGGGCATTCGGGATGGCTGCGATTGAGAGCTCGCCCGCCATTTTCACATGCCGGCGGCTGTCGCTTCGTAAAAGGAGGTGTCTGGTTCACAACCTCCACACGGGAAAAAGGCCTTGTGACTCGAGAGGCTGGGTCTGAGGCAGGATTTGCGACCGCGGTGTTCAAAATTGACTTGTATGCTCACTTGCCTAGGTCGCTTCATACTGGCTAGAGCAATGCCTTGTCCTCGTTCTCGTTTCTACACAGTCATGTCGTTTGCGAGGCCAGGCCTGGAGCGGCAGGACCAACCGCGGCGATGAGTCGATAGTGCGTATCCCCCACGGGTTCGTGGTGAAAGCAAGGTCTGCGGTATGTTCGGGCCCGCCTTCATGCGCTCTGATCGCTGATCTCGACGTAGGGCCGCATCCCGGCGATGATCATCGAAGTGCCTACCGACAGGCCAATGGCGAAATGCGAGGGGCGAGAGTTGCGGAGAGTAACCAAAGCTTCCACCGAAGCACCCCAGCAGGGATCGTACGGGAGGCTGACGTTCGTTTCAGGTCGCCAGTGATAGGCAGGCGCTCGCTGCGTCCATCGCAAGAATCTGGCCGCGCCTTCCTCTTCACCGTCCGGATGGCAGCGCTTGGCTGGACCCTCTCTGCGCCCTCGCTCGTGCACCGCGGTGCCACGACTTCTGCCGCCGCTTCTAGGCGTTCGTCGCGGGCAGGAGCGGCGCCGCGTCGTCTGGGTCGACGAGACGTCGCTTCCCCGGCGAGGCCGGCAGCTCGCTATGGTTGCTTCAGCGTTGGGGGAAGACGTTGAGGCAAGAGGCGCCTCAACTCATGAACTCGCGGAACCAGCGGGATTGCTTCGACCAAGCAAATTGGCACCGCCACTACCCTTCGTCGTAGCGCTACGCAAAGACGACCCCCCTCAAACGCAGTGACGAGGTGAGCCTCGATGCGATCAGATGTGATTGAGCGACGCTTGGCCGAGGACCCGCAATAGTCGCATCTCTCTGCGAAGAATGCGAACGCCAGCCAGCCGCCTACCCGCCTCCACGGCGAGACAGTTGTTGTTTCATGGCTAAGGGAACTCCGACCACGTGGCCGGGAAACTTTGTTGCACTCAGACTCCCCCACCGGACCCTGAAAGGGGAGGCATGACGTGACCTGTGAACGTCGCCGCACGTAAAAGGCACTATGCGGTTCCATGCGCTCCGGCGCGACGCCCTTGCCCGTCGAAAGCTTTTGGGCGGGCGACGTGCATCGAAACCATTGGAGCGCGTGATGCTCCGCCGATGCGACTTTGTTTCCCAAAACAGCCAGTGCGAGACCGATCCTCGTCACAACCATGGCGCTCCGGCGTTGTAAAAAATGCTGTATAGGGGGATTAAGGGGGTAAAGCCCAGAGATTGACGAGCTTGGTGCATGGGCGAAGGCCCAGACACTGACCGTGAGCGCAGAGTTGGAAGCATAGTAAGCAGAAGCAAGGCTGGAGGGCGAGCGGACGGTTGTTCGAGTTCGCGTTTTTGACGGTGCTGATTGACGATGGAGAGATAGGGCAAGCCGTTTTGGCTCGTCGCGCCTACTGGCTGCTGCTGAAAAAGTGAGCCAAAATGCAGTTCGATCCCGCAGTGTCGCGAGACCCGGATGCATCCCTACACGGCTCATCGAGGGCGCGAATGTTTTGGGCGTTCATGAAGTGAGGTGAGACGATTCAGGTCATGAATGGATAGGGCCACGAGCTGTCTGGACTATGCTCCTGTCCTTCACCGTGTGAACACGACCCGCTTACCAAGCAATTAGGCACCACATTGCGCGGAGCAAATCGCAAAGCGCACGAGAGACGCCTGACTACCGGCCAGACCACCGATGGATCCTCACGGTTGCTGCTACCGCTCAACAGCATGGCTCGAGATCTTGTAGGGTCGTCGTCCCAAGCAGTTCAACGAGATGCTCACTTTTGGCTGCGCGGCGATTGGAGAAGAACGTCTTTTCGATGGTAAATAGCTACACTTAGCAGGCTTTCTTTCCACCAGGACCAGCCTGGCCGCGCCCTTCCATCATGGCGCGACACCTTCAACGTCTCGTCCCCGGCCGGAGAGGTGCGCATGGCTGTCCGCCTCGCACGCCTACCGTGGTTCAACCATGGCTTAGGGGACGAGCTCCGTCGACTTGGTGCAATACACTTCGACTCGACCCAGCAGAGGTAGGCATGGCGGGAAGACGCTGACCACCACCACCGCCTTTATAAAGGTGTGCATCTCGTCGAAGAGTAGGTGCTTCTCATCCCATCTTCCCACCTCGCTTTGCTCCCTCTTCTTCAGGCATTCCGAGAACCCAGCACCACCACCACCTCCTCCACCCACAACAGCAACAACAACAACAACAACAACAACGTAAGCATGCCCCTCCTCTCGTCTTCTTCCCCCAACCCCCTTCCTCATTGTCTGCACCTGCTACTCGGCTCGAACACGCAGCATGTCTCGGAATCTTCGTCGAGTCCTCCCTCTTGGCCTTTGACACCTCTCATCACCCGTTTCCCATCCCCCATACCTCCCTCTTCCTGTCTCCCTCCCTTGCGGTCTGCGCCTGCCACTTGGTTCTCACACGCACCATGCCTCTGAGACCTTGTCGAGTGCTGCCTCTTCACCTCTGGCTCCTCCACTCCTCCGTCCCCCTTTCCTCCTTTCCTGTTTTCTTGATCAGCCCTGCTCGCATGGTCTCCCTTGCTAAAATCCACATGGCGCTCTTGCAGAATGTATCGCGCCGGCGTCAACGGGGACTGGAGGGCGGCCCGGGGGGACTACGACGCCCCTCGCCTCCGGGTGTTTCCCCCCTACAACTCGAGGGACGAGGGGAACCGCCCCTCCAACACCCTCTACGTCGGCAACCTTCCACGCTGGCCCAAGGGGAACGAGCTCCGCCGCCTCTTCGGTGCCCAGTCGGGCGTCTACGACTGGATGCTCGACGCCGAGCACCCGCGCGGCCCGCAGTTCCTCGTCCAGTTCGTGGACGTGGCCGCCGCCGTCGCCTGCCGGGGCCGTCTGCACGGCCACATGCTCACCAACAGCGTGGGGTCGGGGCTCCGCCTAAGCTTCTCGCGGAACCCCCTGGGCGTGGACCCCCGCCCCCATGGGCGGTTCGCGCACCATCTCCGGGCTGGTGCGGGAGGCAGGGGGCCTGCCCGGCCCGCCGCTGGCCCCGCTGGGGGTTACGGTGTCGTCCCTGCCGCGCCATACGGGGGCGTGGTTCAGGACATGACCCCTGCCGCCGCTGTCCCCGTGGGCGGACACGGAGACCCTGCCGCCGCGGCCTACTGGGGCCCGGCTCAAAACCTGCCCTCTCCGGGCTCCGAGATGGCCGCCCCCGCCCCCGCCGTCGCCACTGCGCCCGCTGCCGCCCCTACCGC
>JAWXCT010000108.1:118493-143539 GCA_034509035.1 Saxispiralis lemnorum
GCTTAGGACTGCGTCACTGTTAGTAGGTGGGTTGAGTTTGCCGGGGAGGGGGGGGGGGCACATGTGAGCGCCCCGCAGGGACGTCGCAACGTGGGCGTGGGACGACGTACCGGTCTTGGGGGTCCACTGGCCGTCTGCTTGGGAGGGGGTCAGGATGCCGGATTGGTCGTCTGGTAAAGGTGAGTCAGTGTAATTGTTTAGTGAGGTTGCGTGAGAAGATGGAGCGGCTCACTTGGAGCGGCGTTGGTCTGCGCCGCTTCTTCAACCTTGCCGGGTGCCATGCTGGATATGGCTATCTCAGTCTGTCCTCGTTTCCGGTCCTTAAGGTATTCTCGAAGTTGTGGCGGGGTATGCGGGGAGATTGTCCCGACTCAGGAACGATATCGAGACTGCACAAGCTGGGATATGCGGGGGATTGAGGTGCAAAAAATAACAGCCAGCGTCGTTTGCTGATTCGGTAGTTGGGAGGCGGGAATAATGTCGTTGTCACCAAAAAATGAAGGCACCGAAGTATCGTGAAGACAGCAAGAAACAAACGGGCGGCGGCAAAGGCGCAGGCAGCGTCACGGCAGCAGCCGACCCCTGCGTCGATCTCGGTCGCGCAACGCACTAAACGCTAACGGGCCCTCTATCTGTGAGACAGTTGCAGCTCCTTGTTTACCAGCTTTCCTCCTTTTTGCTTCCTTTCCACCCCACGACAAATGACTTGACGACTCTCTTTTTATTTGCTACTTGCGTGCTTTTGGATCACTCGTCAAATGCGGCCCACCATTTTCCGAAGGGCCACCTACCATCTACCTTAATGTCGCAGCCGCCCTCCACCTCGACCCAGGTCACCGCCTCCACCGCCCCGACCACAACCACCGCCAGCGGCCCCCATGGCCCATCCCACAAACGCGACGCATCCGTAAAACACGCCGGCCCGGCACCCATCCACCAGAGCGCCGCCCTCTTCGCTGCCAACCTCCGCCTCCTCAACCTCGATCTCCTTCCCGATTGGCCCGGCCTCACGACCGCGACCCTCACGAACCCGCACGATGCCCGCACCAAGATCCGGCACGCCGAGTATGCGCTGTACCAGCTCTTCCGACTGCACGACCCGGCGGCCGCGGCCGAGAAGCTGCAGCCTTTCTTCCCGCCGCTGGAGCCGCTGCAGAGCGTCAACTTGCGCGCCGCGCTGTTTCGATGTTTGAATGACTTGAAGAAGGGTGGTGTGTTGGGGCGAGAGACGGTGTTGCGGAAAAGTATGTTGGATGAGTGTTCGGGAGAGAGGTTCTGGGAGGTGTGCTTGCTTTTCTCTGGGGCGGTGCTGCGGAAGGTGGACAAGAAGAAGGGGAATGCGAGGGAACGCCCGGTGGCGCAGAGGTTGGGCGGGAAGGAGAAGATTGGAGCGCAAGAGAGGGAAAGTCTGCTGCCGCTGGCGGTGGCGCATCGGGCGGCCTTGGGAAAGGTGCTCGAGGCGAAGAAAAGGAAGAGGGAAGGGTTCTCGCGGCTGCACGATATCTTTGTCGACAAGGAAGGGGAGCTTGCGCAGCGTAGTGTCAGGTCGGAGGACTATGCCCGACGCATCAAGAAGCTGCAACCGGAGAAACTGAAGGCGGTCGAGCACGTGGTGCAGAAGGGCTGGGTGGGCAATTTGGAGCTGAGAGATGCTCTGGTGGATGGAGACACATGTGCAAAAGGAGATGGTATGCTCCTTGCTGGGTTTGACAAGCTGTGGTCAATGGACGGGGCAGACACGCTGGTGTCGGATGGCGCTGAAGTCGGCCTGCTGCAGAGCTTGAACGGGAAGGTGATCGAGCAGGGAATGCGGTTGCGGAGATGGCAGAGCTTTCATGAGCGACTGCTTGCCACCAAACCCACGAATTCACAGCCGCGCCACGCCAGCGCTGCCTCGCAGAAGCCTGTCGTGCGGTTCGACCAGCATCGCCAACTCAATTTAAGCAGCGACGAAAGTTCATCCGAGGAGGAACCATCCCCACGCGCGCAACCCAAGAAGCGAACAGCAACATCGGATTCTTATTTCTCAATCCTTGCCACCATGCAAGCGGACTTGCGCAGAAACAAAGCTGAAAAGCCTGCTACCCAGCCGACCCGACAGCCAGCTAAGCGCTCTCAAACCCAACCCAACCTGACGGCAGACCGACGCTCCAGCTTCGCGCCGTCTCCGTCGGCCACCCCCGGCGCTCATGATCCACACAAAAGATCCCCCTCGCAGACGGCCGTGCCTGTCCGCCCAGGCATGACCCGCCGCGCCTCCTCTCGCTCGCGCTCCTACCAACAACCCAAGGTCATCAGCCAAAAAGAGCTCGTCCCCTTGAAAACTGAAATCTTCTCCCCACTCAAGTCGGACCAGCAGCGTCGTAGTGGTAGCGTGGGGCCTGTACTCGACTCCCCAGCCGAAGAATTAGAGTCACCAGGCGCACGCATCGAAACGCCTGACGTCGATGGCCCTAGAGAACCGCGCGGAAGTGGACCAGCTCATTCCGCTCACGACTCTGGGCTCGGCATTCGCATGGGCGACGGCAGCGAGGACAGCTCCGCCCGCAAGTCCGCGTCGCTCGACGGCAAACAAGCCTCTGACAGCTCAAGCACCTCGCGATCCGACGACCGCCCGTCTGAGGCCACGTCCGACTTGAAAGTGTCTCTGCGCAAGACGTCTTCATCAGAGCCCGAGCCCGTCGACCTTCCTAACCCCACTGACGAGACCCCAACGCGGAAGAAGCAACCCTCACGCCCCGAGTCACCGATGTCTGCGCCTGCGCCTGCGCCAGCCCCACCAACCACTATCACCGCAACAACTCTCGCAGACCGCACGCGCCAGACCATCGCCGCTCACTCCGGCCCCACCGCCTCCGCAACACCCAAGAAGCCCTCCCATGCCCGCTCACGCACATCTCTGTACCCCGTGAATCAATTCGCTACGCCGCAGCAGCAGCGGCGAGGCGGTCGGCGTTCGACCGTCAGCGCCAGCGGCAAGGACGATGAGGAGGATGGAGAGGATCTGCGGGGCAAGAGAGCAGTGACGCCCATTGAGCAGCTGCTTAGCCCGGACGCCGATCAGGAGAGCGTATTCAAGGCGCGGCCGAGGGTGGCGATGAGTCCTGTTAGAGGGCCAGGACTTGAAATGGGTGGTTTTTGAACGGAGAGGAGACAGACAAGGGGATCAGAAGACCAAAGAGATCTGAAGTGCCTGGGTGGAACGGTATTGGTAACGGAGTAGGCATTGTGATGTCTGGACGCTACCTACCTACCTATTGCTCAGGAAGACCCATTCTCATGCTTCTCTAGTGACACAGCTGGGCTTTGATTGCCCCAGCTCCGCGTCGCGCAAGCAAATGTCTTTTACTCCAGGTGCCTTGCGCTGGGTGAAAGGGGACCGATCCGCCATATTGACATTGATATGAAGCGCTCCGCGACGCGTGCTCGGCCTCCACAGCAGAGCACTTTGCGGCAGTCGGCCTTGCAGCCATGCCGGCTGTCTCTTACTCACTGTGAAGGTCCTTTGGTGACTCGTCACGGACCGTCGGCCACCGCACGCCTCTTTCCCTACGCTTGGTCGATTTTCTGGGTCGTCTTTGGCGCGCCTTGACTTCAGCCCACTTCAAAAACGTCCGTTATCTCCTCAACCGTATCCAGCAGTGGCGACAACTTATTCTCGTCCCGAAATGACTCGGGCACTTTTTCCTTCCGCGCCTTCAGTCTCTCCAACACATCGTCATACTTCCCCTCTTTCGCCGTATACTGCCTCACCACCTTGCCCTCAGCATGCTCCACATACACCCTCGTATCCCTCAACCTGATGACCACCCCATCCAGCCTCAAGAAGAACCTACTCAACAACAGCAACCGTTCGGGCATCATCCGCACCTTGACACTCAACCTCGCAATGCCATTATCCGCCAACTCATCCTCATACAAATCCACCTCATCAAAAAACAACATCGGATCCTGCCGAGCCAATAGATCCGTCCGGATCGGATCCCGCCCCTGATCACTGACCCTCCACTCCCGCTCCTCCGCCGCCCTGCCCTCTGTCGTCCCCCGATAATCCGTGCTATAGCTCCAGTCAAATGGCCTTACCACCTGCTGCACCTCCTCCTGGTGGCTGCGCCCGCGCTTCCATTCGTCCGCGACAGCCACCTGCAGCATGCCCTCGGCGGTCTTAGAGACGCGGTCCAGCGCATCGCGCGCGTAGAAACCAAGACTCCAGGCGCTGGGGAGGTGCGTGATACGGACGCTGTTGTCGCCAAAGATCATTTCGGGGATGGGGAGGGAGATGGCGGTGCTGAGGGCTTCGATGGGCTCGGCTTTGAGGATGGGGAGTTTGGTTGTTGTGATGCGCCAGGTGTGGTTGGGGGAGGTGGCGGATTGCACGCCTGGGCCTGTTGGTGCCGGGGAGGAGGCCATTGTGGGAGCGGTTTGGGGTTGGTGTGTGTTTGAGGGAGAAGGTGGTTTGATCGCGGGCTGACGTGAAGTGGGGGGCATTGGAGTCGAAGGGGGGATGATGCACGTGGGGTGCCGCGGGTCTTGGCAGGGCCGACCAGGGTCGGGTTCCAACCAGGGCACTTGCAGCTTTACCCTGACCGCCGTCTGGACTTCACGTCTGCGGACATTCGAGAGGTCGTGTATCAGATAAGGTGGTAGACGCAAATAGTAGGTATCTCACGAGCACGAAACCAGTACTTCACTCGCCTTTTCTCTTCTCCTCCTTTCCGAAAATCAGTAGCACCACCATGGACACCAAGATACCCGGCAGACGCGAGCGCGACAAGGAGACCCATGTGCCTGAATGGGAGCACGAAGGCGTGCGTGCGAATAACGAAAGCAGGGCACCAGTGTCGAAGCTTTTGCGAGGCGCCAGAATTGCCAGCGCGTTGGATAGCGCGCTTCCACCGCATCAACGCTATCTAGGCCTCCGTCGAAATACCTTCCTTGGGGTGCTCTTAGCCATCCTCCTCGCACTTCTAGCCCTTATCATTGGCCTCGCAGTTGGATTGACCCAATCTTCAAGGTACGCCCTCCTCCTTCCCCCATGCTGGCCAGGAAAACGCCACGAGCTGACACCCCTCCCAGGTCCCGCAATCTCCCCCTCCCCTCCAACACGGACACTTTCAGCGGGGAACTTACGTACTACACCCCGGGTCTTGGTGCCTGCGGCCGCACTTCGACACCGCGCGACAACATCGTCTCGCTCTCGCACCTGCTGTTTGACGCCGCCGGTTCTTCCTCGTCGACAGGGGGCAACAGCAACGAGAATCCGCTCTGCGGGCGCAAGCTGCGCGCAAGGAGGTTCAACGAGGGCAAAAAGGCCTGGAGGAGTGTGGATCTGGAGGTGGTGGACCGGTGTACGGGATGTGCGCCGCGGGACTTGGATGTTAGTGAGGCGGCGTTTGAGAGGTTAGAAGACATGGATGAGGGCAGAGTGGGCGTTGAGTGGGCGTGGCTGGATTGAGGAAAGCTGAGAGGAAATGCGCAACAGTCGTGGGATCTTCCCACCCAAGGAGTCCCTTTGGTGGACTAATGGATTGCCTTCCGCGCTCGGAACGAACATTCCCTGGATGGATCGCCAACTCGACCCGACTACCCGGACACGTGCCAGGGCAGGCCTGTCTCAGCGTTCGTCCACGCTGATGAAACGTGCGCATGCCAGCTAAGCGTGGAAGAATGGCCATGTTGCCCCACCAGGGCTCCGGAATGTAGGTTGCAGTACGTTGGGCTCGACGTCATGTGCCAATACGGTAGGGCATCCCGGGGATTTTTGTGAGATCGCGTTGGACACATGCTGGCGACCGCATAATGGTGAAGCCGGTAAGTCACAGACACACAGGCAATCTTCAGCATCGATCTGTCGTGCAAACGGGTGCATGCGCTCACTCTCACTCGATGCAGGTACTGCTAGTGCCGGATCCAGGGCTGAGGTCGCTCCTTCCCATCAAGAGCTGGCTTGTCGCTCTTGCCTTTCCAGGTCCTCACGCCGAAGAAATTTCCGCAAACAGATTTATTCAGTTGCAGCGGCTCGCCCTCCAACCGAGAGCCATTATTGGTAGTACATGATGCGCACAGGGCACCTCTCATGACTTTTGGGCGCTTGAAGGCTGTTCATCTGGTTCCTCATTACTAACCAGTCCTACGTTCCACTGTTCCTTCGTTGAATTGACTAAAAACTAGATACGAACCTAGCGTCGCTGCTACAGAAAAACTCGCGTGGATAAGGTAGTCGTTGCTGGCCCTTGAGCGATCCAATACAGTAAGCCCAATCCCGCAAGACGGTTTGTTTGGTCCCCTGTGTGCTTCTCCTTTGCAGTTTTTTGGCGGATGTAGTGGTCGCTCTTGCCTCCAGATCCAGACGTGATCATAAGGCAAGCACGCCTGCCCTCCTCCAGCACGCGCTCTCTCCGCTGCCTGGCTTCCTTCACCTCCGCCCATGACACCCCCGCCACCACCTTCCACCTCTATTCACACCCCGACCACACGAACGGGTAGCCACCGCCCTGCCACTGACCACTGTCAACTGACCTGCCCAGGAAAAGCACGTGGTTGGTCCATGCGCTAACGCTGTCTCGCAGGTTCACGTCCATATCCGCAGCTCGACCGACGACGTCTTTCTCTTCGCTCGCCTCATCGCCGCCCACCACCACCGACTGACACCGACAGCATCAATTGCCACGAGCGATGCAGCTCGGCCAGCGTCCCTCTTAGGCCTCCCTACCACCGAACCTGACCATGTCCTTCTACCAGAAGCTCAACTCGAAGCACAGTTATCACCAAGGCTTCTTTCTCGCCGCCGCGCTCGCACTCGCTGGAGTATGCAGCGTGTTCCCGATCGCCTGCTTCAAAGGGATGAGCAGCAAGGAGCGCGCCAAGATGCGTGCAGAAGAGGATGCGAAGCGCGAGCGGGAACAGGCCGCGAAGGACATGGAGAGAGAGATGGACGAGCTGCCAGCACGCCGACCGAGGCGCCATTCCTCCGCCCAGCCAAGAGTCGCGCACCATCCACGCCATCCGCATCGACGCCACTCGATAGCGGGCCGGGATCCTTGTCACGAGTCGCGCAACCGGAGGTATCGCGAGGACGAACGGGATCTGGGCCAGAGCTCCAGGCCTCGCGGCCCTCCCGCGTACGACCAGGCCTTGGATCGCGAACGGCAAGCACGCCACCACGGAAGGGCTCCGCCGCACAAGTACCGCCACAGCTCGTAGGAGAGCATTCTAAGTCCAATGCCGGCGGGGTGAGCGCGCCGCGAGAGGGAAGTGGCACAGCAGCCCGTGAGACTTTCGCCAAGGAGGGGCATGCGGTGGAGGCGAATGACTTCGTAAAGTTCGTTGAAGATTCAAGGTTCGATTTCAAGCTCCTCGAGTGATAAAATCAATGCTGATCACCATGCTGATCACCGTGAAGCTCCCAGAACGCTTTGTCAGGACTATCCCACTGCGGAACCAAAGCCTCCACGGACGATTGCTCCTCAAGCTCGGACTCACCGCCCTCGGACACGACTCCAATCTCCTTTTCCTCAGATCATTCTTTCGACAGCAGTGCTGCCTACATGCTCAGAAACAAACGCGATGACATGAGGTTGTTGAAGAAAAAGAGCAAACCCTCTGAACATCTCCCGCGTTCGGCGCCGATTGCACCACCTGAGCCAAAACGCTCCGTCTCCTTCTATGCGCCCAAGGTGGTGGAAGAGTCATCATCAAGTTTAGCTTCGCCCGTGTCCAATTCTACTATCACTCCTCCGAGAAGCAAACCAGCACGCTCAGTCTCTCCCCCAGCAGCCAAGTGGCCAATAAATGAACCTCTCGAGTCGACTCAGAGCACATCACAGGACTTCAAACGCCCAGCGATGCATCGCGCAGCTGCGGCGAGCTTCTTGCCCTCCTCTCCTAAGACCCCTCCACAAGTGCGTCAGGAGAGCCATTCGTCTACCTCATCCCAAACCCGCGACCAATCCCGAACCCGCCCAGCCGAACTTTCCAGCACAAGGGCACGCCCGCCTCGACTGGCTCCGTTCGATTTTCCCGCCATTTGGAGGAACCGTGTACCTACCCCTCCTGAAGGGGAACCACAAACCCCATTTGACAGCACCTACGACCACGGGAATCACTATTTCCGTACCTTCGGAAGCGACACGATATACGAGAAGGAAAAAACACCACCTAATGCCGTGACACCTCCCGCTCCCCCTGGTCCGGCTTCGATACGCCGATCTACTGAGCTGGCAAACACTCGTCCTCTAGCCCCGAAACCCTCGACAGACAAAGCGAGCCTAATGAAGAAGGACGGGAAACGCAGCAGCGTGTTCGGCGTCCTACGCAAGTCACCCCACGCTGAGCACCTGCCTAACACACCGTTCACGCCCAGTACTGATACGGCCGCCTTGCCAACCCCGGATATTGTGGTCAGCTCGCCTCATTTTGCCAAAAGCAGACGCAGGAACTCGCAGCAGAGTTCAGATGCTGCATTGAACCCTTACTTTGCCCACGCTCACAAGAAAGACTCATCTGAAGCCACCTCTGGATCTCAGCGAGCCCCCCCAATGGCGACCAGTTGGGAAGACGTTGCTACAGAAAGTCTCGCGGCTGGTCACAGAAGAGAGCACAGCTCACCAGTCTCGCCACTCACATTTCCAAAACAGCCCCGAACCATGAGAATGAAGCGAAAGTACGGTGACCTGCGAGCCGAAGAGCGGGCGATGGAGCTTCAAAACGAGCCTATGTTGGCAGCGAGCCCACTAAATATCGACCAAGCCGCAACGCAGCCTCGACGTGTAAGCTACAAGGCGGCAGGCGACAGGTCTTACGTTCGCCCCCTCACTGGCCCCGAACCGGTCAGCTGGCTACCCTCAGAGATGACACGGGTTACAACACCCGTCGAGAAGGAGGCGAGCCCGGTCCACAAGAGACCACGTGGATTCAAAAGTCTATTCTTCGACACCACCAGCATCCCACGGACACAAAATCAGGACGACACAGATGCTCGCGGCTCCATTATCCACAACCCTTCGCTGCGAGCGCTGATGCCGAAGCTTTCCATGCCACGACTTCGCACCAAGCGATCTCAGCCCGGCCCAAATCCTGAAGAAACCGATCTGGACGATCCGCTCAGAGTCATCGCCTTCGAACAGACACCCTACAGCCAACGCTACGGCGACACCAAGCGCAGTAAGACGACGCTGATGCGCGCCTACGTGGCTGAGATGCTCGCCAGCGAAGACGGCGACGAGGACAGCAGCAAAGGCAGCGCTGGTGGGAGAGTGGGAGGGCACGTGCCCTTCAACCTCGACATTCCGGAGCATCTGCCCAACAGCCCGCTGTGCCCCCTCAACCCCAAGCACAAGAGCGGCGGCAAGGCCATGTGTCCCATTCATGGACGCGGCAAGACGAATACGGGAGGGAACGGGTCTCGAGGAGCGCGGTTACGAAGCAGAGGTACGGGGCTGGGAAGCGGCGACGCTGTGAAGAGGACTGTGGCGACCTCAGGGCCCCCGCCCAGGATCGTGTTCGATAGCGGAACCGGAAAAGATGAGCACGGTTGGGGCGCTCAGGGGCGGTGGGAGGACTCTCAGCGGAACGACGGGGGGAAAAGGGAAGGGTGAGAGAGTTTCGCAAGGCTACTTGATGGAGCTCGCCGGTTTCCCTGAGCGTGATATGCAAGAACGGATGGCCCTTTGGAATTCAGAGCAGTGGAGGGCGTTTCTCCCAAGCTCGTTTAGTTCCACAAGTGGATACATAAGTCTACCTGTTACCTTCGCAGGTCCGTAAAAGTAGGCGCTCACCTTTTCGTTACGCACGCCAGCCACCAAAACGCCCGCTCAAACGCTCGATAGTCAATACAGTTCGCCGCTTGCATTAAGAAGCTTTTCCCTTGTTCATTTACCCCAACCCATCCCCTTCATCCGCGTCTCAATAGCACTCCACACATCCTCTACGACCTCGCGATCCCGCCATCGGTTCGGTCCCTTGTCAATGGCCACCGTAATCACGCCTCTGCCCCAACCCTTAACCGTATCCGGCACGACCTCACCCCGCCACCCAACATACACCCCCAGCGCATGCGCAAACAATTCTGCGGGATGCTGCCATTTGTAGTCCTTAAATTGCCATGTCTGGCCCGTGGTGAAGACAGCCACGACGCGGTCCCAGTAGTCAGGCCTGAAGTTCTCGGGCGACTCGACCAGGATGAAGCGCATTGGGTGCGACGAAAGCGAGGGCAGCGTGCGCGTCAGGTGCAGGATGTTCGCCCCCGTGCCCGACGTCGGTGCCTCGTACCGCCCATCGCTGAGGAAGGGCTTAATGTTGGGCATGCGCAGCAGCGAACTGGCGGAGGGCGAGAGCAAGATGATCGGATCCGGACGGCGGTTCGACGGCCCTGTCGGCTTGCCCGACGCGCCCCTCAGCGCCGGATTCGAGACATTGTTCCCCCCCGCACCCGCGCCAGGCTTCCCCCCACCCTTGCTAAAAAACAGCGCGCTATACTTGCGCACGCCGCCAAAGTCCTGCGCCTTCGCCCCCCGCAGCACCGTATTGCGATCCCCCATCCGCCGCTCACCAGCATAAATCTCGCGGAGCCGCGCCGCCTCGCGCGCCCGCGCCGCCGCGTCCGGCAGCCCGGCATCGCGCATCTCGACATCCGCGCCCCCGGCCGCCGTCGCCGCCGCGCCGTCTGCCTCCCGCCTCCCTGCGCTGGTGTCGTCCGCCGAGGCGATGTACTCGCTCTCGGCCTCGCCCACCTCGCCCGCCAGCCACGTCACCAGGTCCAGCTTCTCCGCGAACACGAGGTTGAGCACGCCATCGTCCTTTCCGGCGACTTGGAGCTCCTCGCGCAGCGCCTGCGCGGCGGCGATGTATTCGCCGACGCCCGTGTCGCGGTGCTGCCAGGCGAAGAAGACGGAGCGGAGGTCGACGGGCTTGTTCCCCGCGGCGGGCGAGATGAAGCGCGTGGGTGTTGTGAGCGGGACGGCGGTTTGATTGTGGCCGTGCTGCGCGGTAGTGCTCGTGAAGATGAGGTGGGAGGCGGTTGCGAGCGAGGGGGTGCTGTCGGCTTGCGTTGTAGGATCGGCGGTGGTGCTCGTGATAGGGAGTTGCGAGGTTGCAACGGAGTTGCGCAGGAGCGCGAGGGGGTCCGGGTCGGTGGTCGCCATGATGGGTTGGGGTGATGGCAAGTGCGTTGGTGTTGCGGTCGAGGGTATTGGGCAATTATGGCTGGACTGCTCTAGTGAGCTGGGGTCTGGAAGTGAGGACGCGAGCAGACGCGGTTCATCGGCTGTTGCTCGGAGAAGAGCTTCACCGGAACGGGCCGCAAACACGATCTTTCACAGTCCCGTTCAGGCAGGAGATCAAGAATTAACGACATCGATGAAGGTTCCCGTCATCGACAAAGGAACTCAGCAAGCAGTCTATGGTCCGGAGGCTAGATCATAGTTGCACTCTTTTCGTTCGATCAGTTTGATACACGGAAATTAAGGCGAAAGGTGTGGGCACTCCGTTCGGTTGTTATGGATTGTAACTGCGGCTGAACGGCGATCTTTCAACCTGCGGTCTTCGATTTCCTGCCCATATCCCAGAAGACACCAGACCTTGTTGTATCGTCACGAGCAATTTTCTCCGACCCGACTGCGCACCTGAAATGAAAATACCGGGTAACCATGGCTCGAAAGAATCTATCACCACTCGCTGAACGGTGATATGTGGTGGAAGACTCTTGAGCCAATTGATTGCAACAAGTGCATCGCACGCAAACATTTCTTCGTCGCTGCTTGCTGAATCTTTCGCTCCAAGCAGGTCAAGAAGATCCTTCGAAATGCGAGTGTTCCCATATTGGGAGAGCCGGCGCATAGGTATGACGGTTCGGTACCTCAGGTGAGGTACTCGAAGCCGTCCACCCTACACCATCACTAGGAAAGCTCAGCAGCAAACATTCCGACAGCGTCAAGGACAGCGCAATGGTGCAATGATCGTCCACACGCCCAAAGACCCACCGGCTGCATCATCACGGATTGGATGCAGAGGCACGGGACGATATCTGTTGTCATCGATTGACTGGAGACAAAAACGATATATGCACCTTGTCGAGTCTCGACGCAAGCTTTCACCTATTGTACCAATTGAAAACGTAGCAAACCGTTCCGCGCGCAATGATTTCCGATGTGATCACGGGTTCGACGCACAACCCCGGATCAAGGCCATGCCGTGCACTTACAGTAGGTGCCTCATAGCAAAGGCGAAGGTTGGCTCGCATTGCCCGGATTAAAGCTGAAGTAGCGGAGTGAAATGCACCTCGCCACCGAGATGGCTGTGACATACCGTAACTCATCATCTCAGCATTTTAGTACATGTTGGTCGTTCATGAAGTGCAATAATCACTTCTGCAGTCGTCGGCGAGCTGCGAAAGTCGGGGGCCTGCCAAGCGAGCCGCCCGTGGGGCAATATTTTGCTTTGCCGTGGAGCGGACCGTGACCCTGCAATCAAAGCCGCGCCCACAACCCACGGTTGACGCAACTCGAGGCAGGCCGTTTTGCGGTGCAACAGGCGCCGTTCCTATTCGCAAGAAAGCTTGTGAGAGAGGAGAACAACGTGCGGGTTGAAGAGGTGAGGAATGCCGGAGAAAAGGCGGGCATCCGAGCAACGGGCGTTCTGGATTCTTAAGGCGACGGGGCATGCAGCCAGTTCCTTGCGCCGCTTTGGTGATCCTTGCTGCATTGGAAGAGGCCTGAGAGACATGCACAGATGGGTTGTTTCAATGCGGGCTGCTACATGCCTTTGCGCCGTCGGCCTACATGAGGCGGGCGAGCAGTAGGAGAGTGGCGATGAGATGCCGTAGGAGCAGTGGTATGTAGGAAGTGATATGTGCCGCAATCCAACAGCCCAGCAACAATTTATAGACGGCGATGCAGACAACGTATGGCAGCGGGGCTATGCCGCGGTGGGCTCAGGTACGAGACCGGTACCAAGCGACTAGGGGCGGCAGGGGACAACGTGGAATTGGACGTTGCAAGCGGGCCAGTAGATTGCCTCGCTGTCCCGGGCACTATACCGCTTCCGCCGCCTTCAATCTCTCTGCCGCGACTTCGCCGTCGCGTGTCCCTCGTCGAACTCTCCTCCGCCCGCTTTCTCCTCCGCCCTCCCCCCGACCCCACGACTGCCAGACGACGACGACGACCCCCTGCCCGGCGGCCTTTCCCTCGCGTGCGCCCGCCAGCGACTCGTGAGCTCCCAGGGTTCTGCGCTGCCCTCGACGCACCGTCGCCATTCATCCCTTCCTTCGCCCTTGACTGGTTCCCAGCGAACCGACCACACTCGCTTGACCCTTCACCGTCTCCACGACCGCGTCTCACCCACCGCACCCTTGCCTCGTGGCAAAGCATCCTCAAACTCCATCCGCCTCGACGACCGCTCGCCAATCTCTCCCTAATCAGCCCCGACGCGCTCTTCCATTGTTGCGCGCCGCCAAGCTCGAAGCAGGACTCCGGCGGCGGACCCATCCGTGAAAGAGAGCGGCCATACTCGCAAGAGGTCTAGACCGCTGAAAAGATCACTGGCATCGGGAGATTGAAGCAGCCGTTTCTTTGTCTGCACACGTGCGGCTCTTTCACGGTCCCGGCGAGCAAGTTGTATCATCCCGACGGCCTCATCAAGACACGGCTCGTCTCCTCGCCACGGTACTTGGACCTTCAAACTCACGTGCATACCAACTATCGACATTCATTTTCGACCCAGGATGTTTTGAGCACTTTGCCGCTGCTCAGTTCGACCGAGTCGCGTTTCGTGGAGTCTTTTAGCAAGCGCTCATTTTCAGCGGACACTCTTGTCCACTACATTCGTTTGGCAACGATCCCTACCGGTGAGTGCGCCTCACTACGAGCTCTCCGCGCGTGCGCATTCCACTGACACATGCGACAGCCCACCTCGATCTCTCAAAAACCCGAACGCTCTTTTTCACTTTTCTCGAATCACATTGATTAATTGCATCACCATGCGTACATCCACGGCGGCATGGACGGCCGCGCTCGCAGTCATGTCCATGCATGGCCCCTTTACCATGGCGGAGGCTGCGCCCGCTCAACGATACCCGGGTTCCGAACGGTCACGAAGTTATTCTGCGCGCAACATGAGGAGGCAGGCCGCGAACGATGAGGTCACGGCGTCAGAGGGCGAGACGCCTCCCCCGCCTGCACCGCCGGCGTCGACATCCGGATCCCTTAATCCTCTCGAGAGACTGAGCGATGGGTGGAATAGCGTGGCTTCATGGCTGGGTGGCGACAGTGGCGAGGAACCGGTGCCGACAACTTCGCTGTCGAGAATGGTTCAGGCAGAAGCCGATGTGCCAGTGCAGGCCGCAGATGCGACGGAGAGTGGGGATGCGGCAGAGTCAACAACGGCTGCTTCCAACGAGCCTGTCCCTGCGACGTCTTCAGCGGCTCCAGCCCAAGCTCAATACGAAGAGACGGCTGCGAACAGCGCCACGACCGCAGAGCCTACTTCGAGCATTGCGACGGAGTCTACATCTAGCGCAGCCGTCGAGGAGTTGTCGACCACTGCCACGGGCGAAGCCACGAGCGCACTTGAATCCGTGGCGCCTGCTCCCACGAGCTCGACCGCGGCCGAGAACACTGCGGCATACGAGGAGACCGCTGTTGGCGAGACGGATACAGCCGTCAGCACGGTAGAAACCAGCACAAGCGCCTCAGCTGTGACTTCAGCTGCGCAACAGACTTCGAACGTACCTTCTCCTTCCTCGACAGCAGTAGAAACTGTGGCGACTGTCCCTTCGCTCTCCAGCCCAGCAGTGTCGACGGACACAAAGACCGTCAGCACCAGCGGCGAGACGGTGGCCGAGGAGACTTCTGTAGAGACCGCTGCCGACCCAGAGGACATCACTTCGGTGTCCTCCAGCTCAACCAGTGAGCCTGTCGTGCCGGTCGCACCTACCACGTCCAATGTTTACAACGAGCCTGAAAGCACGACGACGGCTACGGCGAGTGAAGCTACCACCCCGGCCGGGTCGACCGAATCCGTCGCTTCCACGATCTCGGGCCTGTACGAGCCTGAAAGCAGCACCGCGGCATCCTCAGGCGAGTCGAGCGAATCGACCCAAGCAGCAGAGACTACAGAGCTTGTTGTTTCCGTCGTCCCCACTTCGAGTGCCTACACCGAGCCCGAGAGCACGACCGTGGCCACCTCGAGTGAAGTGACCACCGCGGCCGAGTCAACAGAGCCCGTCGCTCCCACGATCTCGAGCTTGTACGAGCCTGAAAGCAGCACCGCGGCATCCTCAAGCGAGTCGAGCGAAGCGACCCAAGCGGCAGAGACTACAGAGCCTGTTGTTTCCGTCGTCCCCACTTCGAGTGTCTACACCGAGCCCGAGAGCACGCCCGTGGCCACCTCGAGTGAAGTGACCACCGCGGCCGAGTCAACAGAGCCCGTCGCTCCCACGATCTCGAGCTTGTACGAGCCTGAAAGCAGCACCGCGGCATCCTCAAGCGAGTCGAGCGAAGCGACCCAAGCGGCAGAGACTACAGAGCCTGTTGTTTCCGTCGTCCCCACTTCGAGTGTCTACACCGAGCCCGAGAGCACGCCCGTGGCCACCTCGAGTGAAGTGACCACCGCGGCCGAGTCAACAGAGCCCGTCGCTCTCACCCTTTCAAGCCTGTACGAGCCGGAAAGCAGCACCGCGGCATTCTCAAGCAAAGCGACCGTGGTGACCGAGTCCGATGAGTCTGTTGCTTCGAGCAGTTTCAGCATATACAGTGAAGCTGAAAGCACGGCAGCAGTTTCTTCCACCGAATCGACTAGTTTGACCCAGCCTGCTGGTCCTGTTGCTCCGACTTCGAGTGTCTATAGTGAGCTCGAGACTACCACGGCAGGCTCCTTGACCGAATCGAGCACCAGAACTGAGTCAACCGAGCCTGCCCAGACCAGCGTGCCAGTTGTGACAACGAGTTCGACGGCATACGACAGCGGTGTAAGCTCTACTGCAGCATCGTCGACAGAAACTTCGGATTCGAACGAACCCACGGAGCCTGTCGAGCCAATCACGCCCACTTCGTCAAGAGTGCAAAGCAATTCTGGAAGTACGATGGCAACTTCCTCGATTGAATCGAGCACCATGATCGAGTCAGTCGACCCCACTGAGTCAAGTGTGCCGGCGGCTCCGACAACTTCGAGTCCTTACGGCAGACCTGAGAGCTCTTGGCTGGCTTCGTCGGCTGAGTCAACCGATCTGGACGAACCTGCTGAGACCAGCGAGTCGACTGTGTTCACGTCGTCGAGCGTGTACAGTGAGGTCGAGAGTTCTACCATGCCGACTTCTTCGTCCATCCAATCGGCTGAGTTCGAACCTACCCAACCGTTCGGGTCGACTGCCGCCGCGATCACAAGCAGCGCTTCCGACTTCACTGCTGCTCAACCATCTCCCTCCTCTTCCACGCAGTCAATCGAGCCAGTGGAGCCTACATCAATTGCGAGCGCAAGCACTGACAGTGGTACGGTTTACGTGTCTTCCCAGACGCCTCTCTCGTCGGCCCTCGGACCTTCTGGTGGTACTGAGCCGGCGCAGTCGAGTGCTCCCGCTTCTGTGAGCGCTAGCCGTGCTGTCGAGGCAGGAACCAGCCCGTCCTCATCCCAATTGGCCACGTCTCAGCACTCTTCCTCTTCAGTCCCTGAGTTTAGCAGCGCAGCCAGCTCAAGCACGGTCGCCACCTCTGACGAAGCACCAGCTGTGCTCTCCTCCACCCAGTCTGGGCAAAGCACTGTTTCTTACAGGGCGAGCACCAGTAGTCAGACTGAGGAGCCGGCATTGCCCACTACCGCACCAACGTCCAGCATGACACGTTCCGCACAGGCCAGCGAGTCTGCGGTCTCTTCCGACAGCCTGGTCGCGCCAATCGGTGTGTCATCATCAAGCACGCTTGCTAGCCTGGAGACGTCCACCACTCCCTTGACCCGGTCAAACTCTGTTCAATCTGCCGTGTCATCTTTTTCGCCGGCTACCAGCTTGGCGGAGTCTGCTATCTCAAGCTCCACTGTCATCGTTAGCAGCTCGACGGGCACCACTGACAACGTCGAAGACACAACTGCAACATCCTCGGGCAGTTTGAGCTCCTCTGCGGCCGGGTCTTCAGCATCGCCGACGAGCCTGCCGTTGCAACCAACTTCCTCCAGCTCGGCCGTCATTGTTAGCAGCTCGACGGGCACCACTTACAACGTCGAAGACACGACTGAAACATCCTCGGGCAGTTTGAGCTCCTCTGCGGCCGGGTCGTCAGCATCGTCGACGGGCCTGCCGGTGCAACCAACTTCCTCCAGCTCGACTGTCCTTAGTGACGCAGAAAGCAGTGCCGTTCCCACATCTAGCGCTGTTCAGTCCACAGGTGGTTCGAGCTCCGCTTCAACCTTCGTCGCTGGGGATGCCAGTAGGACGAGCACCAAGAGCACCGAGACATTGGATCCGTTGACCAGTTCTGGAGCCATCTACGCTAGCATCAGCTCTAGGTCGACCAGCATTGAGTCACGCCCTGTCACGCAGATTCCATTCGAATCAACTGCGTCGAGGAGTGCGGCATCTTCGAGGGCGTCGTCTGTCTCAGCTGCAGAGCCTGTGATCACATCCTCTATCGCCAGAAGCAGCTCTTTTACCAGCGCCAGCGACGCAGCTTCGCAACGTACTTCTAGCAGCGCTGTTGAGTCCGTTCTGTCAAGCAGCCTGACGTCCTCGACTGCCGCCTCTGCTTCCAGCGCCTCGACTGAGTCTACTGAGCCAGTTTCCACCTTCAGCCCTCTGACCCAGTCTCGCAGTGTTAGTCCGAGTGGGTCTTCAGCTCCTGTATCCGATGACTCTACTGCTGGCGTGCCTTCCATCACCACGTCATCAGGTGCCAGCATCTCTCGCTCATTTACCTCAGCGGAGGCCGAGTCTACCGACACTGCTGAGTCTGAAATTGACAGACCGTCGTCCAGCACTGCGATCGTGTCCTCTCGCAGCGCAGGCCCCTCGGAATCCGCCACGTCGGGGAACTTCATCGAGTCTTTGTTCAGCTCCATTGGCGGGGTGATTTCAGATGTCGTGGGCCCCACGTCTAGCGGCCAGACACGTCCCACGGACAGCGCCGAGCCCCAGTCGAGCGAAGGCCTTTCATCGAGCGTCGAATCAACTGTTGACTCATCCCCTGATGCTGTCAGGCCCACGGCTGGTGAACCAACGCGATCGACTGGCAGCGCTTCATCTGCCGCCAGTGTCTCTACGGCGTCGTCTGTGGGCTCGAGCGATGGCTTGCCTCCTGTCATTGTCAACCCCACTCCCTCTAGCAGTACCGTAGCGAACACCGGAACTAGGGCCAGCGAGAACGAGGCTGAAGAAACTTCTTTGAGCGGCTCCACCGGCAGCGTTTCTTCGCAGACGATCGCCCCATCTGCCAGTGGCTCTGCAGGATCCGCTGTCGAAGACTCAAGCTCGTCCTTGGATGACAGCCAGTCGACCGCCGGTCTGCCGGAAAGCGAGGTTGAGCCAACTGCGCCGGCTTCCCTCTCGCAGTCCCCACCCAGCCCGACGCGCAGCTCCAGCGGCGGTACCATCTTGGTTGGGCTCTCGACGTTCATCGACAGCACTGTTTCTCGCAGCACCACTTCGGCCGCCTCTGACGCTCAGGAGACCTCTGAGTCGGAAGACTCGATTGGGTCTAGCGCCAACCTTACGGAGCCTGCTATCCCGGTGCTGCCTACTGAATTGTCAGAGTCGCTCTCGCTTCCTCTCACCGCCGAATTGACGGGCTCTCTTTCTTTCCCGCTTCCAACTCTGCGCAGCTCCAGCAACGTGCTGACCGGCATCCTGCCTACGCCCACTGACAGCGACCAATCAGAGGATGTCGCAAGCCGGTCGACGGGTACTGGGCTGAACATGCCCCCTCAGACGGCTAGCCTGGGCGAAAGCGTGCTCTCAAGCAGCGAACCCACAACCGCGAGTGCTTCGTCGTCCGATAAGACAGGCACCGCTGGCCTGCCCGTCCCCGAAGTCACCAGCTCGGTCCCGTTGCCCTCGCTTGAATTGCCGGAGGGCGAGACTAGCAGTGGTTTCGAGGCTACTCAAACGAGCGTCGCTGAGAGCCTTTCTGAGGGCGCGAACGCGACTGCTGCCAGCTCTGACACCGAAGCCTTCGGCATTCTGCCGACGCCCGACACAACGCGGTCATCGGGCGCCGAGCCACAAAGTACTGTTTCCGGTAGCAGTGCGTCGGGAACTTCTCTCGCGACAAGTGATGAGAGGACCTCAGCTATCCTCCCAACTCAAGAGAGTGACCTGTCGTCAAGTCTTACCCGGCCGACCGGGCTTTCAAGCTCCGACGAAGCTGCTTCATCTGGCATCTCCTCTGGCCTTACGGAGAGCGACAACGCCACTGTCCCAATTACCTCTGCTTCGGGAGAATCTAGTCTCAGTGACTCGGTCACTGCTTCCCCCACCAGCGCCGGCGAGGGCTCTTCTGCTGCCTTGTCCTCAACACCTACTGAGCCGACTGAGTCGCTTGCCGAGACTGTGACCCCGCACCTAAGCTCGCCGCTTACTTCGATGGGCCTGTCTTCCACCCCTGCCGAGTCGCTCGTTGAGACCGTGACCTCTCCCCCGAGCTCGCCTCTTACTTCGACAGACTTGACTTCCACACCTGCTGAATCGCCTGTCGAGACCGTCACATCGCCGCCGAGCACTCCTATCACTTCTTCGGTGGGCACTGCTCCGGTCTTCATCTCGTCCTCGACGATCGAAGAGTCTGGCACCACTGCTGTCGTCCCTGTGCCGATGACTGAGAGCACCCTCAGTGGCTCTGGAAGCTCGTCTGTCGTTTCGGTGCCTGTCGAGTCTGCCACAGAGCCCATCTACACTCTCAGCACATCGACCGGTTCCGACGGGTCCACCGCAGTTCCTGTCCCGGTCACTTCTGGTAGCGAGTCGGTCCCTGCGAGCCCCTCATCGACCAAGACTTCTGATAACGCCTCAGCCGTCTCGACATCGATCCCGCTCAGCGAGGGCACGACGATCTCGCTTGGGTTGCCTTCATCTTCGCCTGCAGAGACGACTGCGGCATCCAGCTCGACCGATGAGTCAAATATTCCTAAGCCTTCTTCGTACGAAGAGTCCACTAGCGACATGGTGACACCTGTAACATCCTCGGTCGTCACTTCCAGCGACGAGACTCCTACTGGCGCTGTTGTCCCTACCATCCCGAGCTCCACCGTGAGTGAGGCTGAGACTACGCCCACGCCTCCACCTGAAACGAGCCCTGCCAGCACAGCTACTACCGGTCCTGTTTCGATCGTGCCGACCGCCAGTGACACCGAAACCACCGAAAGCTTGCCCACCTCATGGACGTTTGCTTCCGGGACCAGCACGGAAACCTCCAAGGAGTCCACTGGTCTCTCGATGGCTTCCACAGCCACCAGCCCTTCGACGTCTGGCATGTCGACCACGATGCCCCGGCTGATCCAACCTCCGGGCGGCCTTCCAGAGCCCCCGAAGAACTCAACTCTCATCCAAGTGGGTTTCAAATACGGGCTCA
Organism: Saxispiralis lemnorum; assembly: GCA_034509035.1. Lineage (NCBI taxonomy): Eukaryota > Fungi > Ascomycota > Dothideomycetes > Mycosphaerellales > Aeminiaceae > Saxispiralis > Saxispiralis lemnorum. The sequence goes on from JAWXCT010000108.1 coordinate 139,037, forward strand.
ACTTCCCCTGGGTGCTCGGTCAAAAGGAGTCCTCCAACCAGATCTTCCACTACCTGCCCCAGGGCATCGCCTACGGCCTCGGCGTCTCCACCGACCGCATCACAATGAACGCGCTCGTCGCCTACGACACCTCGGCGCGCCTCAACTACATCACCACGCTCGCGCAGGCCTACATTCCCAACGGCATGGTCGATCAGATGCAACTCGACCTGCACACTCCACTGTCACAGTTCTACAACCATCCGGACGCCTCCGTGCGCGCCCTCATGGACATGATCAACCCCGCCATCGCCATACTTCCAGGCGCCTCAATGGACAACGCCGACGCCAATGGCAAGGGCGAGTCGAACCCCTCGGGCGACAGCTCGGGCGACTCGCCCAACGGCGGCGGCGCCCCGATTGGCGGCGACACGGGCGCCTCCAACTCTGTCCGCGGCACCTCGGTCGGCATCGGCGTCGGCGCCTGCGCGGGCGCAGCCCTCTACGCCGCGGCCATGGTCTATGTCGCCCGCCGCTACCGCCGCAAGCGCGCCAACCATCAACGCGCCTCGTCCGTGCCCACCGCGGGTGAGATGAGCCAGACGCCTGGCGGCGGTATGGGCGGCCTGTTCATGTCGGGCGGCAATGCTGGAAGGGGATCCGGGAGTGCGAGCGCGGGTGCTGGTGCAGGCAGAGGCAGCCGGACGAGCGGCGGAAGCAGCAGCAATGGACGGAGCGTGAGGGATCAGGGCATTAGCGCGCCGATGCGGGCGGAGAACAGCTTGGGCTGGAATTGAGGCGGTGGAGGTTACCCTGAATGTGGTGCTGGAGTGACGTGGATGTTTGGGGGAAAGGGGGAGGGAGGTGGTTGTTTTCCTCGTTTGCGATATACCAATATGCTATTAGAGCGCGAGATTTGTTGTGACCTTCTCCTTTTCATTAGGGTAGGGCAGTGGGGGTGGATGGGAATGGGGACAGAACGGGCTAGGACGGAGGTTGTTCCTGACCACCCAAAACAGAAAAAGGAACTTTTCACTCTTCACAGATGCAAAGGGGCTGAAAAGTGAATGGGGTTGTGGTGAATGGACGCTCCTTGTTGTGGTTGTGCAGTGGTGTTTTCCTTGAGTTTATATAGATTCTCAAAGATTATGTGTTGCTCTTTGACCACCATCTTTGTTGCTCCCATACCCGAACCTTGCTGTGTTGTCGCCGTTTCATGGCGTCAACTGGACTCAACCTCCAGATATCGTCTTACACCAGCCGCTTATAGCGCCATTCTCTGATTTCCCATCGATGCTCTTTAGGATTCAACGCCTGCCTCTGTGAGGACTCAGCGCAGAAGCGGCGGACCTTCGCGCGCCTTTCTCTTAAATTTCCCCCCCGTCTTCGGGTGATCAACAAAGACGGCCATGTTCCCAGCTGCTTGCTGCGAGCAGGCAAGGTGTTCGTATCGTCGCGCGTTAATCAGGATATGTGCTTCTGCTTTGGTTCGCGTCGATTGGCGCCCTGGATCCGGCCCTCGTGGGTAGAGGTGGGAATGCCTCTGCCTTTGAATCGATGGCCCGTTCCTCTTCTATCTAAAGCCTGCTTCATGGCCGCGATCGCGACAGCAGGTGACAGTTCGACCGTGTCCTCTATGCAGTGTGCCTCTGCCTTTCAGGCTCTTGTCGTGGCCCAAACTGGCCTTTCCCATCACTTGTAGATCTCATCAAAGGGCCGGGTATCGTGGAAACAGCTATCCCACACCTCGTTAACCACACTCGCCGCCTTCTTCTCATCCCCATTACACGCCGGTCGCCCCATCACACTCAGCGTCGCGCGCCGGCGCACACACTCCTGCATCTGCTGCGTCACACGCCACTGCCCTCTTGTGAAAAACTCCCTCGTCCACCGACACTCCCCCGACAGCGTCGAGGCGCGGATCTCCATGCACGCGGCATGCCGCAGGTCGAGCGGGTCCATCTCATACCGCAGATGGTCCCACGCGTGCACCATCTCGTGCGCCATGGTGTCCTCGAGGTGCCCGCGGTTGCGCAGCTGGTTCGCGCATACCAAAATGCCGTACTGGGTGTCGAAGCCGCCGCTCTGCGCCGTGGTGCAGCGCCGGCAGCGCACATTGCCCTCGTGGATGCGGGCGCTGCCGTCGGGCGGGTTGAGCAGGTCGATGTTGTGCTGCAGAAAGCGGATGATGGGCGAGTACTTGAAGAGGTAGGCTTTGTCTTTTTCGCAGCGCTGGCAGTCGCGCTCTTCGTTGATGAGGTCGCGCGTGTGCAGGTACTTTTGGCGGTCGGCCGGGGTCGCGGAGCCAGTTAGGATGGAGAAGAAGTTGGACCAGGTGTAGAAGGTCTTGTCGAGTTCGGGGGTTGTTGATGATGAGGAGGGAGGAGCGGTTGAGGTTGATTCGGCCATGGTGGATAGGTCGCACGCGCGCGGGAATGGTTGGTCGGCGAATATCGATCAAAAATGATGGAACTTGCGTCCTCGTTGAATGTTCTCGGGCTTTCGAATTTGTTGCCGTTCGCAGATATCTAATTGAGAAAGCTGAAGCTCGTGAGGCGGGTAGGGCTCGGGGAACCCCTGTGGGCACCGGCGGCCCCTGCTTCCGCTCCCTCGAATCGGGGGGTGGGACTCGTCACGCCTGCAATCCGCCGGGTGGGGATTGACGACGCCTCTCAGAAATTAATCGCAGCACCTTACGTGTCTCTCGTCGACTGTCACATTTCCCCCGAATCCTGTACAGCTCCTCCTTCTCTCCTCTCCCGCAGCCGCGGCCATGGACCTACGCTCGCTCTCGCCCTCCGCCGCACTCGTATCAGCTTGATCTGGCCCGTCCTCATGCATTCGACTGCCACCATCACCGACGCCATCGGCAATGAACAACGCCAGCAGCAACAACCTGCGCACCAGCTCCACGCCGGCCGCCGAGTCTGCGCTGCGCCCACGCACCAAGCGACTTATATCCGGCCTCAGCGACGTGGGTGATGCAGGGGCTGGAGAGACTTCCACGCCCGTTCGACGAGCGTCCCCGATTCCTTCGCCCTTGGTGAGCAGAGATGCTTCTCCCGCACCGCTAGCCCATCCTTCGAGGCCGGCGTCGCGAGATTCGAAGTATGCGGGCAACAGCTGGGGTCGCCGAGCGCAGCTGGGGACACAAAGAAAGGCGGGTAATGAGACGCCCAACTCAATAGCTGGCCTTTGGGGGAGCTCGTGGAGTACACTGCAGGGATTGGCGAACGATTTCTTGGGCAATGAGCTTGACAGTGGCAGTGTGAAGGGCAAGGATATTCGGCAGCACCGGCCTTTGAGCAGGCTACAAGGACAGAGGGTGACTTCGGCCAGCGCGCCGCCAAACCAGTGGGGCCCAAGGACGCCAATCTCCCACCCTACTCAGAAAGATGTTGCTGTTGGGAGTCGAGAGGAAAGAGAAAACGCATTACGAGCGCAGAAACGAAAGGACATGCTCACACGCCAGGAGAGCAGCTATGCGGACACGCTCGGCAAGTTCAAAAGGCGACTTTCTGATGACCACGAAACTGCGACGTCGGCTCCTCCTGGAGAGGAAGAGGATCGCGCAGCGCTGGTGTATCTGCATCACGTGAAGAAGAATGATACCCTGGCCGGCATCACAATCAGATACAACTGTTCCGCAAACGTGCTGCGCAAAGCCAATCGCATGTGGCCAAATGACACTATCCAAAGTCGGCAGACGATCGTGCTACCGGTGGACTTGTGTGGCTCAAAAGGGAAACCAATCTCAGATGCCGAAGCTCAGGACCTGCTAACTTCGGAAAACGATGCCCTCTCCACCGGCCAGGCCGAAGAAATCCCCTCTGCTACCACCGCAAACTCCTCCAAAGGCCCAACCCACAGCCGTTCGAATTCAAACACAAACTCTACTGGTCGGGCTCGCGCCCCGTCGAACGCCATATCTTCCAACGGTGACTCGGAACCCCCATGGCACCACATATCTTGGTCTCTCCTCCCCAATAGCAACAGCCCGACAGAAATCGCGCGCCTCTCACGCAGCAGCCTCGGCTACTTCCCCCGCGCGCGCCGGAAAACCAGCATCTCCTTCTCCGACACCAGCACCCCCCAGCACTCCCTCGACCTCGTACGCACCGACACTTCGCAGCGCCCGCGCCGATCCCGCCGCTCTAGCAACGCGCAGGCTGGCTACTTCCCCTCGTACCTTGCAGGCCCGGGCGGCGTCGGCACCATGTCTCGCAGTGTGAAATGCCCAGGTCCTGCGCAAGACCCACTGAATCGTGTTTTCGCGCGCCACTTGCCTGATGTCGCTCCGCCAAAGAATCAGACCGATCTGTACCAACCTGAGATGCCACATTATTCAGACGACCCGGGCGCGACGCCCGCGGCTTCGGGGTCGGGAACGCCGACGTTTGCCGCGCGGGGGAATACCAACTTGAATATGAATTTGGAGAATGTCGGAGGTGCGATTGAGGGTTGGATGAGGCGGATGGCGACCAAGGCACAAACGGGGTTGACGCCAACGGAGAGGGGTGGGGG
>JAWXCT010000108.1:145460-155563 GCA_034509035.1 Saxispiralis lemnorum
GGGGTGTGAGGACACCAAATCTGGGCGGCGTCGGGGCCGGGGATGGTGCTGGCATTGGCGGACCCACTGGGATTGGCGATTTGATTGAGATGACGGATGAATTTGAGATTGGCGGGGACGAGGAGGACGAGGATGATGGCAGGGAAAGGGGCAGGGGGATGTCGACCAGTGGCGTGGATTACTTCGGCGGTGCTGTGGTGAAGGGGCGAGGGAAGAGTGGGAAGGCGGATTGAAATGGGGGCGTTTTGGAGGCTCTAGAGAACGCGACTTGTTTAGAATGCGTCCCGCAGGTCAAATGCTATCGGCGATACCTGAATCTCCTCAATCGTGCGCATCTTTCGACTTTCGATGCTATGTGACCAGACCACTTTAGTATGGAATCGTCCTTGCCCCCTGTCGTCATGTGTTCATTCTCCTCCGCACGAGCTATACTTGTGCTCACATGCCCTGGCTCTCGCTCCTCAAGCGCGATCAGGCTCATCCGCTGGTGCGCTGGACCCAGAGCGCTTCCTCAATCGATCCGAGTCACACCCGCGGTTTGTCATTGGATAAGAAGGCCCGCGTGCCGAGTACTCCGAGCTTCTCAAAACTGATCTGGATCTTCGTTCACGTGAAAGTCTCAAGACCATGTAGGCTCCAGCGCTCCCCCTGCGAATGGTTCGAACCCCGTCCAAATGCTGCGATGGCCTTCCCAGCATTTCACTGTCTCTGCTGCTGATTCTCGAACAGCATAGAGTCCACCTTGGCGGATTTCCTCCACCGCTTCCAGAGTCTGCGTCTGCCCCATCCGCTCGCTTCATTGTGCTCCTCTTGACCCCGGAAACGTAGACTCAACCATAAGATCCAAAAGCTCCAACGTTCCGTTCCTGTTTCCGTTCCTCACGATCCCTCCCCCTTCCCCCTCTCCTCCCGATCCACCATATGCACCCTCGGCATCGCCTCGCGCAAGTCCTTCCGATCGCTCTCGGTCGGCATGAACCCGAAGCTCCGCTCCGCCTGGTCCGACGCGAAGAGGCCGAAGACGGCGTAGGCCATGATGCCGCCGCCGAGTAGCAGGCGCGTGCGTGGGGTTAGGTTGCGGTAGGACCTAGAGGGGACTTAGTCGGGGGATGGCGAGGGAGGGAAAATGGGATTGGGACGACGGACTGCCAGAGGGACATTGTGGGTGGCTGGAGTTGGTCGGCGGTGCGGTTGTGATCGAGGGGACTCGAGCTCGTACAGACGGTGGATGGGCAGTCAGGGATTAGAGCGATCATGGACACCTAAAGGTGATTTAATGTCACCTCATGCGGTAATGCAACGGGCTGGCCCGGCGGGAAAGCGAGCTAGAACTATCGAGCCAATGAATGATCCCTCGCCTTTCGACTTCAATTGATCCTTGCGCCCGTCATGGTCCAGACACGTCGCAATGAAGTCTGCAGCGCTTGCTGCTCAAACAGCTGCTTTTCGATCAGCGCGGCTCGCTCGAGCAGCATCGGTCGTGTCTGGCGGCGATCGAAGCTCATTTGCGAATGCAGACCGATCACCTCTCCCAAAACGCTTAGAGTTAAGCGTTCTTAATCATCTTCCCGCGGGCACTCGAGAATACCGGGCGAGCAACTTCAAATCTATCGACATCAAACGTCAACTTAGACTCTATGCCGCGAGTGCTGGTGAACACGTCGAGAGTGAAGCAACCCATAGGCAGCAATCCGAACCACCCCCATCGCAGTCATGGCGCTCCGCATACATTGCGCTGGGAAGCAATGAAGGCGACCGTCTGCAAATGATCGAAGCGGCATGCGCAATAATGCGGGAACACCCCATTCGACTCGTAGGCACCAGTGCCATGTACGAAACGGAGCCAATGTACGTGCAGGATCAAGGGAGATACTTGAATGGGGTCTGCGAGGTAGGAATAGGAGGGCATGTCTTCGACTTGAGGAGAGGCTAACGCAAGTCAGGTCTTGACTTTGTACTCACCGATGGAGCTTCTCGACGCTCTTCAAGGGATCGAGAAACAGCTCAAGCGAGTGAAGCTTATCGACAAAGGCCCGCGAACGATCGATCTGGACATTCTCTATCACGGCTTGACAAGCCTAGAGACTGAACGACTGACGATTCCTCACCACTCGATCCATGAACGTGAATTCGTTCTTCGGCCCCTTTGCGAGTGCGTATTCGGCCATGACATGCACAGACATCGACCGCAAGGAGATACTGACACTATTGTATAGCCTGCCGAACGCGAGTTCATCTGCTCTTCTCCCGAAACAGGCGATCTTCCGCTACCAGGAAGCCTTGTCAAGGGGACCGTTTTCATCTGAGCCCATCTATTCTATGACGCCCTTGGGCCCGAATCTTCCATACTTGCAACCCATGAGCCCGAGGCGAAAGACTCACGTCATGTCAATCTTGAATGTCACACCAGATTCTTTCTCCGACGGTGGCGATCACCAATTCAACCGGCCCGCCGAGCTTCAACAGCGAATACGATCAGATATCGCCAACGGAGCGACCATTCTTGACATCGGCGGCCAATCCTCTAGGCCCAACGCGCCCAACATCGCAGCGGAGGAAGAAATCGCCCGTATACTGCCCGCAATCGAAGCCATCAAAGCCCTGCCTGAAGCCAGCCCTACCGTCATCTCCGTCGACACCTACCGCGCCGCCGTGGCCGAAGCCGCGGTCAATGCCGGCGCACACGTTGTGAACGACATCTCCGCCGGCACTCTCGACCCAGAAATGCTGCCCACCGTTGCTCGCCTCGGTTGTACGTACGCCATGATGCACATGCGCGGCTCGCCCGCCACCATGCAGGCAGATGAAAATCTGCAATATCCGGACGGCCTCATTCCTACCATTGCGAGAGAACTGGGAGACCGCATTGCCGCCGCGCAAGAAGCCGGGATCTACCGTTGGCGTCTCATCCTCGACCCTGGGATCGGCTTCTCGAAGACGCAGGAGCAGAATCTCGAGATTCTGCGCAAGCTACCTGAGCTTAGGGAGCGGATGGGAGGGAACTTCCCTTGGCTTCTGGGAAGCAGTCGCAAGGGGTTTATTGGGAGGCTGACTGGGGTCGAAGCCCCAAAAGAGAGAAACTGGGGGACCGCCGCGACGGTTGCTGCGGCGGTGCAGGGGGGCGCGGATGTCGTGAGGGTGCATGATGTGGCCGAGATGAGGGATGTGGCTACGGTCGCTGATGCGATTTATCGGTGCTGAGAGGTGATATCGATCAGCCTTGCGATTGAAAAATTGTGAGGTAGACATGTGGCGTGTACATGTGCATGAGTGTATGCGAGTCGTCCAGCCAGCCTGAAGTCCATAGAGTCATACTCGAGGCCTCGCGGCCTTGTCCCGTTCTGAGTTTACCAACCTTCCTAGTCTCAAGTCCACAAGGGTATCTCATCATCGCCTGTCACGATCCTCATCGTAGACTTCCTTCCCCTCATCGCCCTCCTCATCGCTACTATCTCCTCTAGCCCCGTCCCTCCACTGCACTCTTTGTCGAAACTTCTCCGTCGGCCGATACCCCTCAATCTCACCGTACTCGCCCTCCGGCGCCCGCGCTGGCTTCGCATAATCGACCTTCTTCTCCACAATCCGATTCGTCATCACCTGCTTCGCCCGCAGCGTCTCGCCCACCTCCTCGCCGCGCTCAGCCGCCAACTCCTCCCTCGTTACCATTGCCCCCCCAACGCCCGCTTTGCCCACCACGCCACACGCTTTCCCACTCCCCTCATCCTCCAGCAACTGCACATCAACCCCCATCCCCCGCTCACGCTCCCACACGGGCACCTCGCACAGCTGCCCCCGCACAAACAGCGCGCGCTTCCAGCACTCGTCGGAGCAAAAATCGCGCGCGCCCTGGCGGCCGTGGAAGCGCCAGGCAGATTTCGCGCCCCAGGTGAGGCTGCGGGGGCGTTCGCGCCAGGGACACAGCGGGTAGCCGCATTTGGTGTCGATTACGCGCTCTTCGATTAGGTTGGTGAGGTCGGAGGGCTGGAAGGGGGTGATGAGGGCAAGGAAGTGGGCGCGGGTTGGGGGGGGGACGGGGGTAGAGGTTGAGTCTTTAGAGTGGAGTTGGGGATCCTTTGGGGATGATGGGACTGCTGTTGCAGTGTTTGGTGGGTTTGAGGTTCTCGACTCAGCTTCACTTGGGTCTTCTGGTGGGGGAAAGTCGAGGAGGGTTTCGATGTTAGAGAGGATAAGGGCTTCGGCGTCTTTTTGGTTTTGGATTCGATGCGCGTGGTGTAGGGCTATGGAGAGGTTTTTGCGGTTGAGGTCGGCCTGTGCCTTTTTTTGGTCGGATTGTGTAGATGTCTTTTTGGGTTGTTTGAGAATGGATTTTGCCATGGCGGAGGACGCCATGATGGCGAGTTTTGTAAAGGGATGATCGATCTGTTCCTGTCGCGTCTTCGATTGGGTTGGGTTGTCTGTTGGAAAAACGTTGATTGATTGAAGTTCTAACCCCTTCTTCCCTTTTCTTTTTTCTTTGTGTTGAGGCAAGGAAGTCCAAGGAAGATTTGGGGTAAGCTTTGAGGCAACAGGCGCCACGGCGACACGTGATAGCACGTTCCCTGCGTTTCGTCACCGGCCTCACGGGAGCCGGGCGCTGCTAGGCGATGCACCGACCACCACCGCATCATTCTTCCCGCCGGCCCTCCCACTTCCCTTCCACACCCTGAATCGCTCGAGGTCGTGAGGCTGCCTCCAGGCCAACTACATCCCGCCTCGCGTCGCTTGCGCTTTTATTCCCTTGTAATTCCTTGTCCGCATTATTGCATCCTTCAGTTCCCCCAACGAACAAACCGGGCGAAGCCATAGACGCGCAACGCTGTCCGCTGTCCGTCTGTAGGGGGGCACCACCACATCCCTGGCACCGGTCAAAGCAGGCCACGCTGACATTGCGTCAACTCAGCAACCTGAGGCTGACAATCTAGCTTGTGACGTTGGAGCTGCCTCGCAACGTCCTTTTCGATCCCGACATCACCTCGCAACCCCTCGGCGCAACTGTCGAAGCCCCCACAATGGCTGCTCCGCCCTTCAAGGTCAAAGCGATCTACGACTACGCGAGCGAGCATGACGATGACCTCAGCTTCACGCCCGGTCAGATTATAACCGTGACAGAGCTGGAAGGCGACGACTGGTATGTCGGCGAGTATACAGACGCCAGTGGAATCAAACAAGAAGGGCTGTTCCCCACAAATTTTGTGGAGAAGTATGAGCCTGAGGTGCCTACACGTCCCACAAGACCTTCAAGACAGAAGCAGGAAGTGCAAACGCCTCCACCACCAGCGCCGGAGCCTGTCACTGCGCCAGAGCCGGTAGAGGAAGATGCGCCGCCTGTGCCCGCTGGCTCGAAGCCCCAACCCCCGCCGGTGGACATTCCGCCAGCTTCGGCGACCGAAAGCGAAGTGCGATCACCCACATCCGCATCTTCCCACGTGCCAGTCCCTATGAGAGCTGAAGCTCCGGCGCCTCCGCAACCCGCTGCGGCGCAGCCTGCTGAGCCTTCTGACCCAGCTCTGTCTGCCAAGAAGTCTCCCCCTCCTGTTGCGGCCAAGTCGAACGCCTTCAAGGACAGGATTGCAGCGTTTAACGCGCCCGCAGCCAACCCTATTGCGCCAGTGCAAAAGCAGCAATCGGGTGGTTTCATCAAGAAGCCATTCGTCGCTCCTCCTCCCAGCAAGAATGCATACGTTCCCCCACCCAAAGCGGAGCCCGTGCACAAGGTGTATCGTCGGGAAGAAGACCCTGAGATCAAGCAGAGGGAGGAAGAGGATAAGGCTGCGGCAGAAGCTGCGGGCCTCACCGAGCAAACTGCATCTCAAGAAGGGGCAGGGGAGGAGGATGCGCCTAAGCCGATGACATTGAAAGAACGCATGGCTTTACTGCAAAAACAACAGCAAGAGCAGGCTGAAAGGAGGGCCGAAGCTACGCACAAGAAAGAGAGAAAGCCGCCGACCAAGAAAGCCTCTGAGTCCAACGAGCCCATGTCCCCTCAGCCGGAGGGCGAAGACGAGCTTGCCCAGCGTGGTCAAAGCATCTCATCTGACAGGAAGTCTCTTGACGTCTCGCGCGAAAGGCCTCGCATTCCGTCTGGGCAGAACCGTCCTCCAGAGCCCACCTCCCCAATGCCGCCAACACCAGAGCACGAGTTGGCCAGCGACGGACACGATGCCGATCAAAGTGGTGCTGGCGATATCACGGAGTCTGATGCTGGCACGTTGGGCCCAGACAAAGATGACAGCGACGAACGCTCCGCTCCCCCGCCTCGTGCCCCAGCCGCTCCGGCACGCGAGCCAGACGTTGGAGATCAGGAGGACACAACCGAGGGCGAGGAGCCCGAGGACGAGATGGACGAGGAAACGAGGCGTAAGGAGGCACTGAGAGCGCGCATGGCGAAGCTAGGCGGCGGTATGCCAGGCATGGGTGCGCCGTTCAATCCTTTTGGCCCGCCGCCTGCTGCGCCTGCGCGAAAGCAGTCGTCGAAAGACAGCAAGGCGAATGAGGCCGCAGAGTCTGCTGAACAGCCGAGGATGCCCATGGCAATGGCCATGCCGGGAATGCCGCCGAGAGTGCAGAGCCCTGCTTCTGACACGACTGAGAGGCTTGGCGAAAAAGGGGCTGGCGAGGAGCGTGAGGAGGATGTGACGGAACAGGAGGCGCCGCCTCCGCCAAAGCGTTCTTCGACCATGGAACGAGGCGCGCCTCCTCCTATACCAAAAGGTAAGCACTCCAGCCAGTCTTCTTTGGTAAGACAGACCCCTCCACAGCAGGTAGCACGTCAGCTGCTGTGCGGTTGGTGGAGCGCATTGAACCTCATTGTGAGGGCTATGCTGGGAGAATGCGAGGTCGTCAAATGCACTGCGGCTTTGCCTCGAAAGCAGTGCTTCTCTTGATACAAGCGCCACGTTCATTGAAAGATTGCTAACACATGGTAAACAGACTCTCGCCCGGTTCCTCCGCCTCCTTCCCAAGAGCGTGCCGCTCCACCTCCACCCTTGAGCGGTGGAGTCACACCTCGTCCCTCAGCCTCCGAATCTCGCCCTGTTCCGCCTCCGCCGCCTGGCGCTACGCCAATGTCTCCCGGCCCTGGATCCGAGTCAGACGATGAAATGTCGTCGCACGCTAAGCGCTCTTCGACTGACACTTCTGGCTTCGAGTCTTCACTGCCGATGCGCGGAGCAGCTCCACCTGTGCCGGGAACTCGTAACATGCCCCATCCTCTCGCGCACTCTCCGCCGAACAGAACGCCGTCACAATTCGGTAGCGAGCCCATGTCAGGCACTTCTGATAAGAGATCAAGTCGAGCAGCGCCGCCTATTCCAGGAGACGCTGGGCCAACGTCCGCTCGTCCGCCACCGCCGCCTCCACCGGGGCAGGCGTCGTCAAGCAGACTCTCTAGCGATGTTCAAAGACCAGCGTCAGACGAGGACGATCGAATTGAGAGCGACTATGATGGCGATTACGACACCGATATCGGCTCGGGCGTCAAGCACAAAGACGCTTTGAAGACACCGCACAATCGTGAGCCGAGCTTGACGGACAGCCCTGTCATGGGAGAAGACACTCCGGTCACCACTCCGGCGCTGCCCCCACAAAGCTCTGCTCCGCGCGCTGTGCCGCCACCTCCTCCTCAAGCTGCCCAAAAGACTCGGCAATCGATGGATCGTCCGCCTCCTCCGGTGCCGTCAGCTCGTGCTCCTGACGACGACGACTACGATCCTTACCGGTACAGCAGTAACGAGCGTGCAGTCCCGCCGGTGCCTACCGTCGCACCTGGTGGAGCTCCGCCCATGCCTCCACCTCGGCAGGAGTCCGCACGGGATGAAAGCTCTGCGGATGAGGCGTACGCTCCGCCCTCGCCACCGCGCAGGTCAGTCGATCGCGCACCTCCTCCACCGCCGCATCAGGAGCGTGCTGTGCCTCCACCGCCTCCGCAGCAAGCCCCGCCTTCGGCGCAACCTCCTTCTAGAGCTTCACTAGAAGCTCCACGCCCTTCCAACGTTGGCCGCAGATCCATGGATCAAAGCAGACCAAATGGCGACAACGGCCAGATTGCGAATGACATCAACTTGAGCCCCGACACTCCTTGGTGGACAGCGGCCTCGCCTCTCCCACCCGCCCTTCAAAACCGCACCGGCGTCGATGTTCTCTCCGAGTGTGAGGAGACAGCCAAGTCCAAACGCGGCGGCAAGACCGAAGTCACCAAAGACATCTACGTCCTTTTCATGGACTACAGCCAGACTGTCATCTCGGCGCGCTACGATTCCCAAGACCCCATGGATGTTCACCTCGAGCAGCGCCACGAGGCGCCGCCCCCGCGTCTCCGCCAGGACCAGCTCGAAGCTGCCTGGCAGCGCTTCGGCGCCAGGATCGCCGATGGCGCAGACTCGCATGGCCGCAGCAAGAAAGACTCCACCGTCGGCGACGGCGCGTCTGCCACGCTGCCGCTTGAACTTATCAAGGCGCAGCGCGATGCCTTGTTACCTGTCGGCACGCGCGCGTATGGTGCTCTCGTCTACGCGAACCTGGCTAACGCCTCGACCATGCAATTCGACGAGATCCGCCGCGGGGATATCATCACCATTCGCAATGCGAAGTTCGAGGGCCACCAGGGTGCCATGAAGACCAAGTACAAGGCTGACTACGGCGTGCATCATGTGGGCGTTGTAGAGGAGTGGGACGGCACACGCCGCGCGGTCAGGGTGTGGGAGCAGGGCCGTGAAAAGAAGGACAAGGTGCGCAGCGAGAAGTTGCGGCTCGGGGATCTGAGGAGCGGGGAGGTGAGGGTTTGGAGGGTGGTCGGGCGGGACTGGGTTGGCTGGGATTCGTAGGAAGATGAGATCGATATGTGGTACGAGGAGGACGCGGGATGGATGTGAATGAGATGAACGAGGAGGTTAATCGTGATTGCGCCCAGCATGGTACATAAGCTGTGGTGGTGTAGAGAGGGGATGTGTGCAGAATAGCGAGAGCGCTTTTAAGATGACTTTCTGTGAGCATGGTGTTTCGCTGTCAATATTTCGACGACGTGAATCAGATCGCCGTTGGGTGGAGCCCTTTCAACGCTGGTCCAACGTCCACCCAGTCTTGATCTTCCTGCAAAGCTGTCAACATACAGTGGAAGAGATCAGTCGGTGCGGCGAAATTGGGTAGAACTGCGTCGCCACGCCACCTTACGATCCCTACATTTCTTCAACAACTCGACGATGTCATCAAACGTCGACAACGACCACCAGAACGGCTCTTCGGCTTTAAGATTCCAACTCGACGCAAAATGCTCGGTATCCTGGTTCCCACCTGAACACCCACGCACGCGCCAACTGACCACGGACTGAGAAAACCCACGCCCGCGCTACAACCCTTCACCTCCACTCTGGGCCCATCCAAACGCCCGCTTTCATTCCTGCAGCGCCGCAAGGATCGATCAAAGGCCTGACCACGAGCCAGCTGCACGAATTGAATGTGTCGATCTTCGCGGTTTCGGCGTATCATCTGGGCAAGCAGCCTGGAGACGAGGTGCTGGACGCCATCGGGGGATTGAGAGGGCTGATGGGATGGAGGGGGGGGTTGCTAAGCGGTGAGTCTCCTCGACATAGAAGAGAAACTTCGTTCGGCTGACATTCGAGGGACTCAGATAGTGGAGGGTAGGACATTGCAATGACAGGCTGAGCTGGACGCGGGACTGACAGTTCGCGGCAAAGGTACCAACCCGTCTCCCTCCACGACGATGCCCAGGTCACGGACGAAGGCATTCGCTACGTAGCCCCCGGCTCCGGCGAGTGCGAGCTACTGACGCCCGAGTCCTCTCTTGCCCTCCAACGCTCAATCGGCGCCGACATCGTCCTCGCTCTCGACGACGTGACAGGACCCGCGACATCAACCCACGAACAAATCACTACCGCCGCCAACCGCACCCTCCACTACCTCGACCGCACCCTCGCAGTCCGCACCACGCCCCCCACCCAAGCCCTCTTCGCGACAATCCAAGGCGGCGCCTCCCTCCCCCTCCGCCGCACCACCGCCGCTTCCACCGCCTCCCGCTCACCCGCCGGCTTCTCCATCGGCGGTCTCAGCAGCCTCCCCACCAAACCTGACCTCCCCGCCGTCCTCTC
>JAWXCT010000108.1:202009-221065 GCA_034509035.1 Saxispiralis lemnorum
GTGGGGGAGGTGAAGGGCCGGGGGTCCTCGGCGTGCAGGAGCTCGGAGGTGGTGGGGAGGTCGAGGGAGCGTGGGAGATTGACAGCGTCGATCACGGTTACGATGCCGTCGAGGTAGATGGTGCTGCCGAGGCCGGCGTCAAGCCAGAAGATCGGGGCCAGGTTTCCCGGATCGGCGAGGCCGGTGGTTTCGAGGAGGATGGCGTCAAAGGTGCCGCGGCGGTCCTGGGGCAGGGGGTGTGAGTTGGGTTGGGTGGGGAGTGGGGGCTAAGGAGGGAACAATGTACCATGAGGCTTTCAAGGGCGTTGACGCCTTGGTCTTTGACCGAGCAGCAGATGCAGCCGTTGGCGAGGTCTAGCCAGTCGGAGACTTGCTCGTCACCTTGGTTGAGGGTGATTGGCTTTTCGAGATCAGATGTGTTGCCGAATTCTGTGCCCAGTACTCCATCAGTCTTGCTCGCAGACAATTGGCTTTACCTCTGTCAAAGTGTGGCCCAGCACTGACCTACCATTGAGTATGACGGCGATCTTCTTGCCATGGCGAGCCGTGAGAATGTAGTTCAAAAGAGTTGTTTTACCAGCTCCGAGGTAGCCTGGTGCATCAATCATCAGCGCTCCTTCATTGTTCTCTGTATTCTGGCAGTCTTTCAGAAAGTAAGGGAACAACGGACAAACGAATGGCCAATGCAGAGAACTTTGCCGCAGAACATTTCAAGCTTTTCTTCCTCATTGAACGCGATTCTCACTGGTTCCAATATGCAGGAACGTTTGTTAAAGATGATTTCGTCCTACCTGTTATGATGGTCAGAGGCACTTTAGAGATTTTTGCCTCTTGCATTTCGGAGCTGAAACTAGCGTCGGCCGGGACTTTGCTATCTGTTGCAACTAGCATAGGAGGATCATTATCGTCGTCGTCCATGTCGATTGGCTCTTTGATGTTCAGCTTCTCGCGGGTTCTGGTGAAGAAGAAAAATTGTTGGCAAGCAGATGCGCTTACCATGATTTCCAAAGAGGCAACTCGGATAGAATGAGGCCGGCTGACTCATCATACACTTTTCCCTCACAGCCAATCACAGGCCTTCCTTTCCAGCCACCTGTCACATCAAAGACAACCTTGAAGAAGTCGATACTCTTCATTCGAGCGTTGAAGCATCCAGCGGACTCGGGTTGCATTGGGGAGACAGCCATGCGTGATCTCACTTTGACCGAGTCATACTCACTTACCCTCCTCTCCGCCACCGCGCTTGCCGTGCTAGCGAATGCCTGGAAATCCGACGGCGAGCCTCTGTTCGCTTCGCTCGCCATCAGTTGCATCGCGTTCGCATTCTGCTATGCGCTCATTCTGTGGACAGGCGCGGTCTTTGTGGGAAGAGGTTATGCGGGGCGGGACTTGAGCAAGAAGAATGGAGCCGTCATGTAAGTCAGGGTCGACGGTTTATATCCGGATGGCTTCTAATGCTGACAATCTGGAGAGACCGGAGGCAATGGGCTTGGTATGCGCGCTGGTGTATTTGCTTGCGGTGATCAACTTCTTGCCTTTCGCGTTCAAGCGGGATGTCATAGAGGTTACTGGGGCCGGGGCCGAGCAGGTGGTTGAGGTGCAGCATGTGGAAAGCGGGAGGTCGCTGCATCGTTTCCCCATGGAAAAGGTGGGTGAACACCCAAGTGAAGTGTTGATGCTCTATCATTGACGATCCATAGCTTGCCTCCTACGGCTTTGCATACGGTACATTGGCCTCGGTCATAATCCTCGGCATCCTTGACGACTCCTTCGACATGCGCTGGCGGCACAAATTCTTTATTCCCGCCTTTGCAGCGCTCCCGATGCTGGGCCTCTACTTCGTCTCCTTCGGCGTAACGCAAGTCGTCGTCCCGGTCCCCCTCCGTCCATACATGGGCGAGCTCATCGATCTAGGCGGCTTCTACTACCTCTACATGGCCGCCATCTCGATATTCTGCCCCAACAGCATCAACATCCTGGCCGGTGTGAATGGCATCGAAGTTGGACAGTCACTCGTGATCGCCCTCCTGTTGGCGCTCAACGACATGCTGTACCTCCTGCCCTCAGTCCCGCAACCGCACCCAGCTGCGGACTCGCACCTCTTCAGCATTTATCTCTTGCTCCCCTTCATTGGCGTCTCCCTCGCCCTACTGAAGCACAACTGGTTCCCTGCCCGTGTTTTCGTAGGAGACACTTACTGCTACTTCGCAGGGATGGTCTTCGCTGTTGTCGGCATTCTTGGGCACTTTAGCAAAACCCTCTTGCTGCTTTTTATACCGCAGATCTTCAACTTTGCTTACTCGGCGCCGCAGCTCCTCGCGCTGGTGCCGTGTCCGCGTCACCGTCTGCCGCGGTTCAACGCACGAACAGGACTACTTGAGCCGTCAGTCGCCACGTTCGCGAGGGAAAAACCGTTGCCTCCTTTTATTGGAGAGGTTTTGAAGATCCTCAGTCTGTTGAAGTTGGTCAGGGTTCAGGCTGATGAGAAGGGGAGAGTAACGGAGTCAAGCAACCTGACGATCCTGAACCTGTGGCTGGTCTGGAGGGGACCCTTGAGGGAGGACAGACTTGTGGTCGAGGTTTTGGTGATGCAGAGTGTCGTTGGACTCTTAGGGCTGATCGCAAGGCACCGCCTCGCCCTTCTGCTGTTCACCGTGGACAATAGATTCTAAAATTGGACGTTGTCGGCTGGTAAATGACGAGCGCCTGTTTGATCTGTTGTTGATCGTCGGACTGCCCAGCCTTTGTTACCTCTTTGAACACGTCTCTTCATGCGCAAAGCCGTCTTTGATGCAATGGACGAGCAGGTGGCGAACATGCTTTACGCACGCGCGGTGATCACCTGCAGGATCAGAGGTTCATCATCTTCTCGGCCGTTGAAGGTGTTGGTTGCACCCCCGCTACGGCGGCACTTGAAACACGCCTCGCTGGCGGACCGTGCCGGCCGCATCTTCCCTTCGCAGCGCGCCGGCATTTCCATTCGCCTTGCCAGCGACGATCTGCTCTGTTTCCCGAAACGCAGTAGCACTGCGCAAGTCTGGGCAGTTGGATCGAGCGTGACCAACATCTCCAGACGCCCCCTCCAACAACTTCCTCCCCGTCCTAATCTCCAGCCAACACGCAGGAGGGCGGCAAAGCAGGCCGCACACGCCCGAAGGGCCTCTTGCGCAGGCATTCGGCGCCGAGCACGAGCAATTTGGTACGCATGGGTTCTGCGTGAGTTTCGATTCGCAATGGGTCATGAGGCCTCGTCCCCAATGTCCCCAATGTCCCCGGGGTCGAATGGAGGCGTCCGAGGTGACTACTTCATCATATCCACCCCCGCCCTTTCCAACATCTTCTGCTTTCTCCAGCTTCTCACCCCTCTATTACATCTCTCTTTGCAATCATCGCGAGGAGACCCGGTGTCCGCCTCATCACACTTCCCACCCCTTACGCTCTTTTGTGGGCACTCCAGCGCAATTCACTCTTTCTCTCCTTATCTGCACTCTTACGCCTTTCCATCCTACCTCACCGTTCATCCGGCAACATGTTAAGGACCACGCTCCTCTCCGCCGCATTTTCGGCGGTCGCCGCCCCCATGGTCGATGCTCAACAGGTTTTCGCCCACTTCATGATCGCCGACAGCGTTGGTTACACCAAGGACACCTGGAGGAGCGACATGGGGCAGGCCAAGCAGGCCGGCATCGACGGCTTCGTCTTCAACCGCAACCCGCCCTACTGCGACAGCGACGAGGCGCCGAGTGACACGCCAGGGTACGCGAGCTACGTTGACGACAATATCGCGAACGCCTTCAGTGTCGCCGAGGAAATCGGCAACTTCAAAATCATGCATTCCTTCGACTTCAACTGGAATCCCTGCGACGGCGGCAACTACTGGAACGCCGACAACATGCAGACTGTCGTAAGCCGCCACGCTGACAGCTCCGCCATGGCTAGGTGGAACGACGGCATTCTTGTGACCACGTTCGGCCCGGGGCCTGACACCACCGCCGCCGCGTATGACAACGCCGACAGCCTATTCTCGGATTTCAAGAGTGCCATGAGCTCTTCGGGATCGTCCGTGACGCTTGCGCCGGCGCTTCTGCAGTACTCTTACGACGCTCAGAATCAAGATAGCGTCGATTTCAGCGACTGGCCCTCGATTGATGGGTTCTCGAACTGGCAGGCTTGGCCGAACAACGTCAAGGAGAACGCCACCGTTGAGCCGGACCAGGTCCTCAAGTCTGCTCTGGGCAGCAAGTCGGGGCCCTACATTACCGGTGGGTTCCCAGCTTTCCCTGGATTGAACCTGTCTCATGGAGCTGATTGATGATTTAGGTGTGTCTCCGTGGCAGTTCAAGTCCCTGAACAGTGGAGGCTACCAGTGGGTTCAGTATAGTGACACGCTCTTCCCCGACCGCTACGAGCTCTTCACTGCGGACGACGCCTTCAAGCCCGATATCCTCCAGGTCATCACCTGGAATGACTATCCTGAATCGCACTACATCGCCGATCTCAAGGACTCCAAGAACCAGTTTGCCGACTACGTCGACGGCCACAACCACGCTCCCTGGCGCATCATCGCCAAGTACTATAACACGTGGTTCAAGAACGGCTCGCCGCCCGCCATAACCATGGACCAGGTGATCTACTGGTACCGCACGCACCCAGCCCAGGCCAGCTGCGCCGGCGACATCAAGAACCACGAGTACCCCGAGGATGCCGTCTTCGCCTGGGCGCTTGTCAGCGAGGAGTCTGAGATCAGCGTCACGGTGGGCGACAACTCGCGCACGTTCCACGCCGACGGCTCCGGGCCCGTGCAGGTCTCGGTGCCCTGGCCGACGCCCTTCTACGACCAGATGACGCCCCGCGTCACCATCAGCCGCGGCGGCAATGTCATCGAGGAGCACGAGGGCACCCTTCCCATCAACCCGGGCTGTGAATCCCCTGACTTCAACCCCATCGTCAACCTCTGCGGCGATGGCGAGAACTCTGGTATGCCTCTCCCCAACTACGGCGGCGGCTCGTAGCACGCGTGATGGGTGGCGGTGTTGACAAGGAGGAGCAGACTTCTAGTTCCTTGCGTGGGATATGAACCTGATGTTGGGTGAATTTTAGTATTGTATGTATTAGAAACATTTCTTGGAATGGGCGTATGCTGTCCTGCCTTTCTTTTCGTCTCATTTTTGATACTTGGAAGCCTCGTTGGAAGCAATTCGGATCTGGGCGCCGTAACTGCAATAAAATCGCCCGTGTTTGTGTTTGAGCCTGTGACCCTATCTGACCTTGGCGTTCACACTCCTTCTCTTTTCTCTTCCTCTTCTTGTTGCTGTACGTGCACTACGTATAAGTGGTTGCACGACCACTATTCCAACAACCAATCAAGGTAAGTCTTGGAGCTACAACTGCAACCCTTATCCCACGCGTCCCACTTGCCCGACCATCGGCAAAGCGGGCAATCTTTCGCCCCATCCGCCTAAATTGGGCGGCATAGGGCGTGGCACTTCCTTTCGATGGACCGATATCTCCTTATCTGTTCACCTTCACAGATTATCCAGAAGTTCTCAAACGTCCCTGCCCATCATCTAGCAAAACAAGAAAATCAAGTCTACGTCTCTCCCCAAACCCATCAGCAGAACCGTAACACGGGATCTACACAACGATGGCCCCCTCAGCAGTCGCCACAACCATCACACAAACCTCCCACCCCAAAGACGATCACGACAACGCCATTGCCCTCAAGCCGTCCTCTCCAGCGGCCGCCGCCCACTCATCTGCCCACGCCAAAACACCGCTCGAGCTCATTTCCCAAGGCACCCCTCTCCCGGGCATCCCCCGCCACCCAACCTTCGCAGCCCACCGCCAATGGATTCTCTCGAAAATGGCTCTTGCCTTCCGCGTCTTTGCACGCAAGGGGTACACAGAGGGGATGTCAGGCCATATCAGCGTTAGAGATCCTGAGGATCCTCATAAATTTTGGACGAACCCTCTGGGTCGTTTTTGGGGGCTGCTCAAAGCGAGTGACATGGTGCTGGTGGACTATGACGGGAAGGCGGTAGGCGGGAATCTGAGCCGTCCGGCGAATGCGGCCGGGTTTTTGATTCACAGTGCGCTGCACAAGGTACAGCTTGCTCTCCTAAGATCTTCCCCGGGACAACATTCTCAACATGTCCACCCATCCCTTTCGAAAACGCACAAGCGAGAGCTAACACCCCCCCTCCTCCAGGCCCGACCCGACGTTAACGCGGCCTGCCACACGCACTCGCCCGCAGGCAAAGCATGGTCCACCTTCGCGCGCCCCCTCGAAATGCTAAACCAGGACGTCACCTACTTCTACGGCGCGGCGCAATCCGTGTACCGCGACTTTGGCGGCGTCGTCTTCACGCCCGAAGAAGGCGCACGCCTCGCCTCCGCCCTAGGGCCCGAGGGCAAGGGCATGATTTTGCGCAACCACGGCCTGCTGACGGTGGGGCAGACGGTGGACGAGGCGGCGTATCTTTACACGCTGATGGAGAGGAGCTGTGAGGTGCAGTTGAGGGTTGAGGCCGCTGCGGCCGCGGGGGTAGAGAAGGTGTTTGTGCCCGAAGAGAGTGCGCGGTATACGTTTGAAAATGGGTCGGATCCGGAGACGTTGTATTGGGAGGCGCAGCCAGATATGGAGTTTGAGGCTGTCATGGGTGGGGGTGAGCATGAGAAGTAGGGGATCGACGGGTTATGGGGTTGGGTCGAGTAGCACGTTCTGCGAATTCTTGGCGCTGGAAGGCGTACTTCCACATGGCGCTCATTTATACTTAAACATTGTTTTACCAATCGTCGAAGAGTGCGAGTCTGGCTCATGCGCGCTCGTCGCTCGATCTAGCAGGGGCGAACGTCCCCAGAAAATGATTTTCCCAAAACCTCGTCCCGTCCAAACACTGATCTCGACACAACTGGCCCATTTCCTCACCCACCTCTAATTCCTCTGCCGCTACGCCAACACTCCAGCCAAACCTCTCCGCCGTCTCCTGGGCGGTGATCCCCCTGCCCCATCTCCACGATACTTCTCCGCCGCTTTGTTCACCACCTGAGCTTTCTCGCACGAACCCGACCAAAGCGCAAACAGTCCTCTCGTCCGATCTGCCCCGGTCCTGCACTACCAGCAGCCCTGAGCGGAACCGTCGCAACCGCACCGGCAGGCCGAGCGTCTCCCACTGCGAGGCAGCCCGCTCGAAATCTCGCGGGGAGACGAGCTCGATGCCGCCGCGAGTACGGTTAAAGACAGCCCAAAGGTCCACAAGCGACATGATTCCCCCTTCTCGCTTTAGCACGCCCTGCCGATCATCAGTCAAAAACTCCGCAAGATTCCGCGCCAGCTCATTCAGGTACAGCGTCTCTGAAGCGCTCGTGGTAGACCCCAGCATGTCCTTAGTGGTAATGAGGTTGAGGGTCGAAAGGGAGTCGGTGAGGGAGGAGTTGGTGCTGAGGGCGTCAGCATTGGCCGGGGAATTGGCGAAGGACTCGGCCATGGCGATGACTTCTTTGGCCGAGGTCATGAGGGCGGAGAGGTCTTCGAAAGCGGTGCCGATGACGGCTTGGTTGTTTTCGCGCTGCTCGGCGCCGCGGCGCTCGAGGCCGGCTATGCCGACTATGCGGGGGGTCGTGGTGGTCCCGGGCTGGTCGGTGTATTGGAAGGCGGTTGGTGAGAGCGAGTTCAGCGAGGATGAGGCGCCGTTGACAGGCGTGGGCGGTTGAGGAGGGCGGGGCACAGGTGGTGCGGATTGTAAGAGCCACTTGCGTTGGACGAGGGCTTCTTTCAGACGCTCTAGGAAGGCTCTCTCGCCGCCTGCCCGAAACGAGAGCTTGATCGTCTCGATGGCGTCATTCCCGACGATTGAACCGGATAGGGATGGACCTGGTGATTCTGGTCGATGAGGATCATCTGAGGGGTTTGCAGGCCTGGAAGGTTGCAATTGAGCTCCGCACATCTCGCAAGTGTTTAGTGACGGATGATTCTGGAAAGTGCATCTCGAACAAAGATTTGGCTCTCTAGGCTGCCGTCCGCCATTCGCAACGCCGCCGTTAGTCGGCGTGATTGAATTTGTAGAAGCTCTAGGTTGTTGTGCCGCAGAACCCGCCGGTCGATTTGACATGGCTGCAATCGATGCCTTGACCATCTGCACTAGCTCTGGCTTGATCCCACAAGCTTGACATGGTGGCATGGGCGTATGCTGATTCGCTGTCGAAGGATCGAAGTTGGGAGGAACAGGGTTTGATAGACCGCATATCGAACATATCCAAGTCGCACCCACGTCCCTTGACGGTGCGGATGGTGGCGACGGCGATCCGATCAGGGCATCGCTAGGCGAAGCATATCGAGGGGTCGCATTTCTTCCCGCCTGCAAAGGTCGTTTAGTTTGCTTCGGAAACAGTGTGACCTTGGCGGATGATTTGAGGAAGCCGGCATAGAACTCGGTTCGATCGATCTCCTTGAGGTCAATCGCTACGCAATACTTGCGCGGGTCCTCGTTGTCGACGTAGCAGACGCGGTGTGAGGTCAAGTAGGCATGACCGTTTTGGTAGTTCGGGATCTTGAATTTCCCCTCGTATAGGCCAACACCATCCTGCACGAACAGAAGCGCCTCATCGTCGTAGAGCGAGGGCCGGAGGGCGGTGGTGAGGTGGAGCTGCCGGATGAACATTAGACATCCAGGCCCCGTTGTCGAAGTCGCGTGCGTGTCGTCGCTGAGGGGGAAAATGAGCAGTCGGCCATTACTTATCTCGACGCTGCAGTCTGCCTCACCCGCGCGCGAAAATGGATCGGCGCCATGTGGCGTTGCCATCCATTCAAGGCTCGACGGGAAGCAGTCACGTGTAGCGCCATGCTTGGCGCTGACCTGCGACCGCTTCCATTCCATTATTCTGCTCCACCTCGTTTCCCTCACCTCACTTTGAACCTTCACACTCCCTTCTTTCACCCACATCCACGTGTCGAACATCGTGAACACGCCTGCGTCCCCACAGCAGCTCTCGTTCAGCCGCGCGGCTTCATTTTCATCGTCTGTTTCCCGTATCCTAATCCACCGCCACCATGCAAGTACCTTCGTACACGTCCGTCGCTGCGCGACGCACCCTCCAGACCTCCGTGCCGAACAACGACCCTCCCAAACCGCCGAAGACGGCTTGGTCGTCTGATGTAAGGGCCTACGTCCAGCGGGCGTTCGAACTCGATAACGCCGACCCCGATGTTTCCCAGGCAGAGATGTCAGAAAAGTTGAAGAACATTATCACTGCTGCAGCGGACGTGGGCCGGCTGGAGACCACAGATTGGAGCACAGAACCCCTTCCTCAGCACATCATAAAGCAAGAGCGTGACCAGGCAGTCCTTTACGGCGCGCCACAAACCGCCAGAGCTAACATGAACCAATCTGGCGCTGCTCAGCTGGATGGCGCTCACTCCCCGGATGGTCTGCGATCGAAGAAGCGAAAATCTGCCGATATCGAGATGACTGATCCAGATGAGCAATCCGCTTCTCCGCCCCCCTGGAGGATGAAGAACATGAAGAACAACCTTGAGGACCGTATCACAAAGCCCAAGCAGGACAAAAAGCAGAAGAAAGCGGATACCACGCGCGCTAATGCTCTGGCAAGCAACAAAGAGGCTCTTGAAAGGCGTCGGCAGCGGTTTGGAATAGTTTCCCCTGAGCCCTGCCACACCCCTGCGCGTGACTTCACTCCTTCTTTCCCAGCCACCGGTCCCGTCGTTGGAACCTGCCAAGCACTCGAGAAAGACTACTTCCGCCTCACTGCCCCACCCAATCCGGACACCGTGCGTCCCATCCCGGTCCTCAAGCAAGCCCTGAACAGCATTCGGAAGAAGTGGAAGACGGAGCACAACTACAATTACGCGTGCAACCAGTTGAAGTCGCTGCGTCAGGACTTAACTGTCCAACACGTCAAGAGTGACTTGACCGTCCAGGCCTATGAGGTGCACGCGCGAATAGCACTGGAAATGGGCGATCTTGGTGAGTACAACCAGTGTCAGACGCAACTGCGGGCACTGTACAAGATGAATCTCGGAGGCAATCCGGAGGAGTTTATGGCGTACCGCATCTTGTATTTCATCTACACACGCAACCAGACCGACATGAACAGCGTTCTGGCCGATCTAACTCCCGCAGACAAACAAAAGCCAAGCGTGCAACACGCTCTTCAGGTGCGCGCGGCGCTGGCTTCTGGCAACTACCACAAATTTTTTAGGTTATACGTAGATGCTCCCTCCATGGGTCCCTATCTCCTCGACATGTTCGTTCAGCGAGAGAGGATCGCCGCGCTGGCCGTTATGTGCAAGGCGTAAGTCAAACCCACACCGCAGTCACTCATTTTTTGGGCGAAATGCTAACGACTCGACAGGTACAAGCCCGATTTAAGCGTCCGCTTCTTGACACATGAGCTGGCATTCGATCGTGATGCAGAGTTGTGCATGTTGGAGAGCGATGACGCCATTCACAAGTGTCTGGAGTTCCTCTGTGAGCAAGGTAGTGAGCACCTGCTGGAACGCAAAGACGACGATGTTCGATTCGCTTCCGGCAAAGCTGGCCCTCTGTTCGAGAATGCGAAGGCTGCAGGGAAGCGAGTCGACATCAAGGGTCAGATATGAGGGCCGCAAAGTGATGATGTCTGGGCTTGACCAGTGCTCTGCATCACTTCGAAGCCTTCATGCTCGTCACTCCACCTCCACGCGCTTGCGTGTATTGGTCTCGAGTCATCTGAACACGCTTTGGCAAAGACAGCGGTCCAAGATCCCAGCTCGCGAGAACACGAGTCGAACAACTGCTCAATAGGGCAGCCCCATTCCCAGCATTCCACCTCGCTTTTGCAGTTTGCACATATTCCCGTTGCAGCGCCTAGGAAGATCTATTCGATCGACTCTTCGGGTTTTTCTGTCGGCTTGAGCAACTCGAAGTCGGATCTTGAACACAACAATGCCCACACCAAGCGGAGCAGCAGTAGTGGCCAGCGTGCAGGGAACCAACAGTACTTGGATCTTCTTGAACCTGCTCGAGTTGCCAGCACCATCGTCCGAGACCGCTTCAGCAGCCCATTAGCGAGCACGACGCGTGCATCTCCCACACCACCAGACGGTAGAGTAAGCCGGCTTTCGTACACCTCACCTTGCTAATCAAATCCGGCGGGGGTCGGCGGGGCGCGAGGATGTTGAAGTCTTGCGAGTGTGTGCTGGAGTGTAGCATTTGGCTGGGGGAGGGTCTCGGTTGACGATGATAGAAGCGCTTGGATTTGGATAAATAAGGGCACCGGTGAAGAGCACCGGAGGGTTGAGTGTACGCGCATTCGCGCAGAGCGTAATCCCTTTGATCCGTCTGGATCTCCGCCACCACAGTCATTTCGTATTTGTTGATGCCGATCGATGTATTCACACCACCAAGTAGGACCAGCGCATCTGTATCCAGCGGCCCAACGACGCCCCCTCACCTTCAAATGGCGCACGCGCAACAGCAAGCCACAACGTGCGAGCGTCCAGGCCCACGTTTCACAACCACCCGGTTCTCGAGTAGGGCCAAGAAAAAAGGAAAAAAAGGATGTGAATTGTTCCTGTACCTTAATTTCCAGCCCGGAACGACTGGTGAAACGTCACGTTGTCGAAGAGACGTTCGAGACCTTCTTTGCCGCTTCCGGCCCTCATCGATCGCGGTGATGGCGTACATGAGGCTGTCGCATCATCAGGAAACCTTCGACCGGGGGCGCGGGCCCACGCTGTTCGGTTCGCGCGTCGTCGTTTCTGGCGGGTTTCGTGGACGTTGGCCGGGAATGCGAGGCGCTTTACTCATGCAGCCTTGTGGGGCCGCTAGGAGTTTTGTTTGGAAGGTGGGTTTTGAGCGCTTGGCGAGCACGGCGGGGGGTGATGAATCGAGGGTCATGCATGCGGAGTGTGCGGAGTTGACTTGTTCGTCCGGTACAGTACTACGGCACAGCGCCGATGATGCTGCATGGTCACTGACTGGTGGGACGCTGGAGGGCTGCGGCAATTTCCTTGCTGCATCTTTGCGTGCCATCTTGTACCGACTACATACAACAGACACCAATACTGCCCTCCGGAGCCGCACAAAGAATTGGGTCGTCCGACGCCGGCTATCCTGTTTGACTCCTCCCCACTTTCGCACACAGCCCGGACCGGCGCAGCTGACTTTTTTTTGCGACTACTGTGACCTTCGTTTTGTCTCGCCGCCCTTCGGCAGTGACCTGGGAACAAAGAGGAACAACCAGCAGGATCCCTCCCGGCCGCCCAACCCATCAGCGCGCTCATCCACGCGAGCGCCAAGCCCTCCCGCCGCATCCCCGTTTCGGCAGCAGCGCCCCCTCCGAAGCGAGAGCCCGCCATTTCCCCTCTTGCCCGCGCTCGCTCGCAGAGTCCAGACGGATACACGCCTCCGACACCCAGAGCAGCGCAAAACACGAGACAACGCTTTGGCGGCCGAGAGCGCGAAAACTGCGGGACATACACGCGCACCAACAGCTTGGCCCGCGACCGGCCGGCCGACCGCTCTCGCAGCGCCGATCCCACACCCACCGGCCTTGCGCGTCGACCAGACGAGCCCCGCTGAGCCACTCCCTCCTTTGCGAGCAGCGCGGTTTGCTTGCTTTCACGTCAGAACATCCTTCCGATCCGTACGACAACCTTTCGGATACATCTTACAGTATACCCACACGCCCGCCAGTTCCTCGCAGCAGGCGCATCCACTCGCTCGCTCCGCGCCCGCCTGCCTGCCTGCCCGCCTACCACCGACTCATCCTTTCCCCTCGCGCCCGCCAGCCTGCGGAAGGCAACGACGACCCTTCGCCTTTCACTTGCACCACGCTCACGCTGGTCGATCTCCTCAAATCTCACTTGAATCTTGATTCGTTTATTTATTCAGCCATCCACGTGCGCCAATCGCATATTCACATCTGAGCCCTCCGCCAGGGAGATTCACTTGCTGCTGTCAAGAGCCCGCGAACCGCACACGAGTTGCTCTTCAGGGTTAGGAAAGAGGCGAAAGAAGGCAATAACAACTTTGTTCAGACGTCGGCGCAGTCGCAAAGATGAAGGTTGGTCGATCGAACAAACACTTGGAAGACGTTCGCGGCTGCAGACGAGCGAGTTGGCTGACCGGCACTATGCAGTTCCGACGGTCCATGAAGCACGAGAAGCACGACTCGACCAGCAAGCCTGTGCAGATCGCGATCCCGCAGAAAGATGCGATAGCGATCGAGCCGCCCAAGAAGGTGAGTGGAATGCCCTGCGAGAGCAAGTTGAAGGGAAGGAGAACTGACTATGGCCACCTTGCAGGTGATCAAAGCATTATACGACTACAACGCCCCCGCCGAATCGCCGCAATGCCTCTCGTTCAACGCCGGCGATTTCCTCCACGTCGTCGCCCGCGAGCACGACACGCAGTGGTACGAGGCGTGCAACCCGCTGAAGAACGAGCGCGGCCTGGTGCCCGTGGGCTACTTTGGCGAGGTGGGCAAGACGGTGCGGGATAGCGGCGACTCGACCAAGTCTGGGAGCGCCACGCACGATAGCGGGTATGCGGAGGGCGCGACGCCTTCGTCGAGGAGTACGGGGCCGCCGCGGTCGAACACGACGAATGGCGGCCAGCCTGGGATGGTCGGAGGGCACCGTGTGAGCAAGTCGGTTGCGAAGGCGGGGGGTGTCTATGGCGTTGTGTCGTATGACTTCAACGCCGAGAGACCGGATGAACTGGATGCCAAAGAGGGGGAAGCTATCATTGTTATCGCCCAGTCGAATCCGGAATGGTTTGTCGCGAAGCCCATCACCCGGTTAGGAGGGCCCGGGCTCATCCCGGTGTCCTTTATCGAGATCAAGGACATGACCACTGGACAGTCAGTCCCTGATCCCGTCGAAGCGGTTGCGAAAGCCGGAATCCCGCGTGTGGAGGAGTGGAAGAAGATGGCGGCGGAATACAAAAACACCAGCATACCTCTCGGAACCGTCTCGAGCAGCCAGCAGATGGCCGGCATGCAGCAGGGCATGGAGCGCATGAGCACGGGCAACGGGCAACAACAACAGAACGGCTACGGCCACGAAAGCCAAAATTACACCTACCAGCAACAACAGCAGCAGAACCTCTATGCGCCGGAGAGAGCCTCAGTGCCCCGGTATATCTTCGCGGACGAAAAGTTCCACTTTGTCGTCGAATGCAAGCTCTCGAATAACACGCATTGGGATCTCTCTCGCATCTACGAGGATTTTTACGAGCTGCAAATCAATCTAATCAACGCCTTCCCAGCAGAGGCCGGGAAAGAGGGCGGGCAGCGCATCCTGCCATACATGCCAGGGCCGGTCAAGTTCGTCACTGATAACATTAGTGAGGGTAGAAGAGCCAACCTGGACGAGTATCTGCGGGATCTGCTGCGGCTGGATCAGAAAATCACTTGCTCATCACTCGTGCGCAACTTCCTCGCGCCACGGCAGGGCGACTACGAGGTCGACCCCAACGCCGTGGACTTGGAAGAGCACGCCCGGCCGATGGAAGTCCAGAATCGATACTCGGGCGCATCACAGGGCTCCTACCAGAACGGGGGTTACGCACCACAGCATCAACGTGCCCCATCCAGCCAAGCAACACACCAATACAGCTCTTCGCACGCCTCCAACAACTACGGCCATCAGCGCGCACCCTCCTCCTACTCCACCGCCCCCTCGCAACAACAACAGCCCCTCTACCGCACGCCCTCGCAACAAGCCGGCCCTCCACCTCAACCCTCCGCCGCCGCCGCCGCCGCCTCCTCGACCTCCGCCCCCCGCTCCTCCGCCCCCGTCAAAGTCAAGGCCTGGTTCGACCGCGACACATGCGTGGTGATCCGCATGCCGCCGCGTGGCGACTTCGGCTTCGACGCGCTGTACTGCAAGATCGCCGAGCGCCGCCGGCTCGAGTACAAGGGGCACCAGGAGCGCGGGGATGAGGAGCTCGAGATCGAGTACCGCGACGAGAAGGACGGGGAGTACTATCGGCTTGAGGGGGACGATGATGTCGATATTGCGGTGGAAAGGAATGATAAGTTGACGTTGGCTGTGAGAGCGGCGGAGCCGGAGGATTGAGGCGGGCGAGGGGGTGAAGACTGTTGGGTATCACAATGGGGAGAAGAGGGTCTTTTAGGGTTTGAATCATTGGCGTGGGCGTCGATTGGTGAAACTGAGGGCTTTGTGGCGTGGGTTGGGGGGTGGGATGGGGGTTTGGCTATCTGCTAGACGCGTGCTTTACGTTGCGTGATGTGAGTTATGCTTGGAACGAGGTCATATGGCATGAGCTTTGGGGCTTCCGATCTCGTCCGATACTTATCTTCAGAGGCAATGCTCTTTACTTGTGTCACGTGATCAGAGATGCAAGGTCGACAGCGTTCGGGAATAGTAAAGAGAGCATCATAAGCGCATTGGGAGAATCGCTCACTTCGTGTTTGCATGCGAATGTCTTCGTCAGGCTGACCTAATCCACGTGCCTCGAGTCAGAATAATGATGCTGTCGAGCTCGGTCGAGTGGCAAATGATCGAAGGCGGCAGAAAGCCGAAAGGAGGCCGCGGCTCCCGTGCTAGCGGTCCGTGCGCCAGACTTTTCTCTCGACGCCATCCATCGACGCCGCCGCTACACATCCCATCTTCCTCCATTCTCCATCTCCCCAACACCATTTCTCCTCCATCCACCTCCTCCTCCATCTCCTCGACGCATCTCGCGCCTTCAGCACATCCTTTCTCATCCCCTCGTGCATCCACATTCCCTCAATATGTTGTCTTCCAAGCTGATGCGGAGCGTAAGTCGAGCACCCCTCGAATGTCACCAAAGGCCATCACACGAGCAGTTGCTAATCGCATTCCACAGGCCGCTCCGCGCGCAGCGTCTTCCGTCAAGTCTTCTGCCGCCCTCCGCCCCTCAATGTCGTCACAATTCAGAGCGCCCATCACGTCGCAGTTCAGGAGAGGGTACGCAGAAAAGGTCGACGCTGGCGAGGAGAAGATCCAGGGCCCCGTCATTGGTATCGATCTGGGGACCACGAACTCGGCTGTCGCGATCATGGAGGGCAAGACGCCTAGGATAATAGAGAACTCGGAAGGTACGTTGCGCGATGCGCTTCATCTGATACTTCGAAGCTCGACACTGACGTTGCTATCACAGGTGCGCGCACCACCCCTTCGGTCGTCGGTTTCACCAAGGAGGGTGAGCGGTTAGTCGGTATCGCGGCGAAGCGTCAGGCCGTCGTCAACCCCGAGAACACCCTCTTCGCGACCAAGCGTCTCATCGGCCGCAAGTTCTCCGACGCCGAGGTGCAGCGCGACATCTCGCAGGTGCCCTACAAGATCGTGCAGCACTCCAACGGCGACGCGTGGCTCGAGGCGCAGGGCCAGAAGTACTCGCCATCGCAGATCGGTGGTATGGTGCTCGGCAAGATGAAGGAAACCGCTGAGGCGTTCATCGGCAAGAACGTCAAGCACGCCGTGGTCACGGTGCCCGCATACTTTAACGACTCACAGAGGCAGGCGACCAAGGACGCCGGCCAGATCTCTGGTCTTGACGTGAGGCGTGTCGTCAACGAGCCTACCGCTGCCGCGCTCGCCTACGGTATGGAGAAGGACAACCGTGTTGTCGCTGTCTACGACTTGGGCGGTGGTACCTTCGATATCTCTATCCTTGAGATCTCTGACGGTGTGTTCGAGGTCAAGTCGACCAACGGTGACACCCACCTTGGTGGTGAAGACTTCGACATCACGCTCGTGCGCCACCTCGTCCAGCAGTTCAAGAAAGAGCAGGGCATCGACCTCTCTAACGACCGCATGGCAATCCAGCGCATCCGTGAGGCTGCGGAGAAGGCGAAGATTGAGCTGTCCTCTTCGCTCCAGACCGACATCAATCTGCCTTTCATCACTGCCGACTCCTCTGGCCCGAAGCATATCAACTCTAAGATGACTCGCTCGCAGCTCGAGGGTCTCGTTGAGCCTCTGGTCAGCCGCACCGTGGACCCCGTCCGCAAGGCGCTGAAGGACGCCAACTTGCAGGCCAAGGACATCCAGGATGTCATCCTGGTCGGTGGTCAGACGCGTATGCCCAAGGTCACCGAGTCCGTCAAGAGCATCTTCGGCCGTGAGCCGGCCAAGTCGGTCAACCCCGACGAGGCTGTTGCCATGGGTGCCGCCATTCAGGGTGGTGTCTTGGCTGGTGAGGTCACTGATCTGCTCCTGCTCGACGTCACCCCTCTGTCGCTCGGTATCGAGACGCTGGGCGGTGTCTTCACCCGTCTGATCAACCGCAACACCACCATCCCCACCAAGAAATCGCAGGTCTTCTCGACCGCCGCCGACTTCCAGTCTGCCGTCGAGATCAAGATTTACCAGGGTGAGCGTGAGCTCGTCCGTGACAACAAGATGCTCGGCAACTTCCAGCTGGTCGGCATCCCGCCGGCGCACCGTGGTGTGCCACAGGTCGAGGTCACCTTCGACATTGACGCCAACTCCATCGTCCACGTCTCTGCTCGCGACAAGTCCACGGGCAAGGACCAGTCGGTTGAGATCGCCTCGGGCTCCGGCCTGAGCGACTCGGAGATCGAGAACATGGTCAATGACAGCGAGAAGTACGCCGAAGCGGACAAGGAGCGCAAGGCGGCGATCGAGATGGCCAACCGCGCCGACAGCGTGGTCAACGACACCGAGAAGGCGCTCAAG
Organism: Saxispiralis lemnorum; assembly: GCA_034509035.1. Taxonomy (NCBI): domain Eukaryota; kingdom Fungi; phylum Ascomycota; class Dothideomycetes; order Mycosphaerellales; family Aeminiaceae; genus Saxispiralis; species Saxispiralis lemnorum. The sequence goes on from JAWXCT010000108.1 coordinate 219,702, forward strand.
GAGTTTGAGGACAAGCTCGACAAGAGCGAGGCTGAGCCCATCCGCGAGAAGATCACCGAGATGCGCGAGTTCATCGCCAAGAATCAGTCGGGCGAGGGATCCGCCACGAGCGAGGAGATCAAGGCCAAGACGGACGAGCTGCAGACCGCCTCGCTCACGCTCTTCGACAAGATGCACCGCGCCAAGAATGAGCAGGAGGGCCAGCAGCAGGGGCAGGAAGGGCAGCAGGGCGAGCAGCAGCAGGGCGGTGAGGGCGAGAAGAAGCCTTAATTGGTTCTCTCTTTTCTCCCCTTCTCGACTGCCTCTGACTTCTTCCGCCCTCTAACCTCGACACCTCTCCGCCGCCACCTTCCCGCGCTCCTGCACCTTGGAGCATAGACACCGCGCTGCACCTCGCAGCCGTTCTTGTACTCATACTATACCCCATCCCCCTCCTCCTCTTCTGTCTAGCGGATGCAAAAGAGGAGGGCGGATTTCACTCTGTGTTACTACCAACCCGCCACCTTGCCTTACATCAGCGCTGCTACGTCCCCGGCGCTTTTCCCTCAGTGGTGTTTCTCTGACGGTCGCATTGCACCAGAACATGAGGGGAAGGAGGAAAGGAGGAAAAGCTTGTGATATGCATGGAAGAGGGGTCTGCTACCACTACTGTTGTCGTCGTTGTGTCGATTAGAACCGAAAGGTGAAGGGATGAATCGTGTAATTTAGCAGCGTTTTTGTGTCTTTTTTGCAGCGCCGAGTGGCAAGGGCGAAGGGCGAAAGGGGAAGATGGGGGGCCATGTGTAATGCTATCGTGGGTGTGGGAGTTCTCCTCTCTGCATGAGTTTGCTTGACTTTCTGATCTCTACTTTTTGTCTTGCTTGCGCGTATCTCGTGGCGCTTAGCGTGTGCTTTTTGCGCGATTGTTTAGGTGCCCACGGTGTGCTGGCGTAATGGTGTCATCGTACGTGCGCCGGCTCTGGCACGGATCTTCCTCACGTCGAGACCGCCGTGCGTAGTTCGGTGTGCCCTTTCGCCTTGGCCTCTCCTAACGCCCAATGGAATAGCACCCAGACGTCTGTCGTGACAGCTCAACGCAGGGTGCAGCAAGGAGAAGTAGGGAGCGGACCTCTGGATGCCATTGTGCATCTCACACCTCTATCTGTATTACTTGGACTCTCGCCGGAGCCGTCCCAACGCCATCTATGCTCTAGACATTACCGACACCACCGCGCATCGCACGCTAATATCCATCGTCACGGCGTGCAAAACATCCCGTCCAACCCATAACGAGCGCCGTATGCCCACAAAGTACACCCCTCCACAGCGCCATACCAAACACGCCGAAACCCCCTCCCCCTAGTGGCCCCTTCACGGCATCCCCT
>JAWXCT010000108.1:221653-240194 GCA_034509035.1 Saxispiralis lemnorum
GAGGTGAGGAAGTGGTGGGGGCGGAGGAGGAGGGTGCGGAGGGAGGTGCTGAGGGAGGTGGTCATGGTGCGGCGGCCCGAGGCGTTCTCGATGATGGCTCTGTCGGGGGGAGACTGGTTAGTGGGTTGGTTTGGCCGTGATGGGGGGTTGGAGAAGCGTACTGGTCGATCATGGTGACGATGGGCGCGACCAGGCCACCTGCTGCTGCTGCGGCGGTGATATCTACGCCCAGTCGCTGGCCCAGATGTGCCGTGTTGCATTCCCCCCGCTTTGCTTGCGCGCCGATGCTGCCCAGTTCCATCTTGGGTCTTGAGGACGCGGTGTCTATGACGGGGGCGGCGGCTGCGTAAAACCGCGTCGCGCTGACATTTTGGCTACTCGATCCTGTCGCCGGCTCATACTGACCAGCGCCCCGAGGCTCTTCTCCTGCTACGGCACCCATATTCCTGTCTCGAGGTCAGCACTTTCGCGTCGTCTCTCACTGGCTCTAATGGCGCAGCTTGGAATGGCTGGGAGGCTCACGTTCGAACCCAGAGGTCTCGCCGGGAACATTGAAGCCTCCAGCCGATCGGATCAGATGGGAGAGAAGCTGAGGTGGAGCGGGCGATGACGTGCTGAAGAATGGCAGAGTCGGGCGTTGGAAGTGGGAAAGCTACGTCGGCCTCGCTGGCCGGGGCAATGATGAAGTCGCGAATTTTCCCGACCTCGGCCAGTCTGCAGGCGGCGGGAGTTCTGGCTTGAATAGGCAGGATCTGTGACTTTGGGACTTCTCGAGACGCGACCTCACTCGTTGTCGACGGTGACATGCTTAGGTATCACGCATCGAAACATTTCGCCTACTTTTGAACTGCATTGAAAGCATTCACCTTGCAACGTGGAGGCCTCTACGAACACTTAGATCCAAGCGCCTGATTCAAGAAAGCCATGCGAGTTGATCTTCCGACCGGCTGCACATTGATCACTATGTCAACATTGGATTGAGCATGCAGCAAAGTTGAATTGAGCACTCGCAACGATCAGAAGAGATATCACATCGACCCGACAAGATGTCCTTGAGTCCTTTTCACCGCTACCCCCACGGCCACGACGACCTCGTCCTGGCCGTCGCCTACAACCTCTACGGTACGCGCATGGCCACCGCCTCCACGGACCACCGCGTCCGCGTCTGGGACCGCGACGACACCACCGGCACCTGGACCATAACCGACCTCTGGACGGCCCACAACGCCGAAGTTACGGACCTCAGATGGCACGGCCCCTTTGTGGGCGAGCACCTAGCCACCATCAGCGAAGACGGCCGCTTGCGCATCTGGGAGGAAGACGCCAACGAACCCCCCCACTCGGGCCGCCGCTTCAAGAAGATCTTCGAGCAGGTGTCTCCGACGGGCGTGCCGTATATGAGCCTCGACTTCCGCAGCACCGACACGCAAACGCATCTCGCGCTCGCGACGCGCGATGGTCACCTTTCTGTCAGCGAGCCCGAGGACCCAGACGATCTATCTGCCTGGCGCGTGCTATGGGCCGACTACCTGTGCCGCACTCCGCCTCGCACCGCGGAGACGGCGTTCCGCGTGTCCTGGCACAAGGAGAAGAACGCGCCTTGCTCTGCCATCTTCGCCGGACTGGACCGTGGCGCCCTCGGTCTGGCCGTCGCGGTCGGAGAGACGGTAAAGGTCTTCCGCACCGATAAGGAGTGCAAGTTCTATACCGCGGCGGTGCTCGAGGGGGCGAAGGGTCTCGTGCGTGATGTCGACTGGGCCAGTGCTAGCTCGCGGGGTTTCGACACGCTCGCGACGGCATCGAAGGACGGGTATGTGCGTGTTTACGAGCTCCATGCGCCGAGTGCGGGCTCAGCTACGTCTGGCGCTACACAGGTTAATGGGACAACCTCCCCTGCTGTGCAGTCGTCCTCAACCCGGCCACCGCGTTCTGGCATAGGCGCGGGGTTGGCCGCAGGCGCGCGTGGACGGCGCGATGATAGTGCTGGCGCACCTGGAGCTGTGAGACAGGAGGCTCGGCTCGTGGCGGAGTTTGAGATGCACGACGGGGCCCCCTGGCGAGTGAAATGGTCGCCGTCAGGAGATATGCTGATCACGACGGGCGACGACGGGAAGGTGGGACTGTTCAAGCGGACGCTTGAGGGAAAGTGGCTCATTGCCGCTGAGGTAGATGCGACGAGGCAAATCTGAAAAACCCCAGCCGCTGAAGAGAGGAGCGAAGTGCAAGTCGAAAGCGATTCTCGTGACATTGCGTATGATACATCAAACCATGTCCGTCCAGCGCAAGCGCGCTCGCAGCTCTAGCGATACCCGTCCCGAACGCCTTTCCCAACCAAATCCGACTCTGGTCATCTACGCAAGCTGCTGGCGACGCTGCTCGGCGTCATACTGCTCACCTTACTACTGACCCAACTCCCACTACTGCTCATCCAGCTCGGCATGCTCATCTTACTCCGCCACGAGGTCACGCTCCGACTCCCCAGGCTACTGCTCTTACTACTCTCGCCCTTCCCACGGTTCAAGAACTTCATCTTCCCCTCCGCGACCGAGTGCACCACATTAATCATCCCAAACGTCCCGGACCCCAGCGCACGAAAAAACGCAATCCCCGCGACACTCCAGAGGATGAACTTGAGGTAAAAGTTGTCGGCGACGTTAGTCGAATTGTACACCTCGCTCACGGCCATGGCGAGCAGCGCATTGCAGCTCATCCAGATAATGACAACGTACGTGCGCACGGCGCGGTAGTAGTCCTCCTGCATCTGGGCCTCGGAGAGCGGGGAGTCGGGGACCTCGACGCGGTCGCGCAGGTTGCGCAGGGCCTCGTCGTAGCCGGAGTCGATGTCGAGCTGCTCCGAGGGCATGTCGATCTCGACGGTGCCGTTCTTGCCCACGGTCGCGACGCCGAGGTCCTTGCGCGTGACGTTGTCGCCCTTGGTGCCCCAGGTGACGTCGTGGGCGTTGCAGAAGGCGTAGACTTGCAGGGTGCAGATGTAGGAGGGAAGGAGGGCGAAGTACTGGAGGGAGGAGGTGAACATGTGCCACGGGTCGAGGTAGAGGAAGGACATGAGGAAGTACAGGCCCACGGTGCTGATGGTCGAGACGATGAGGTTGGTGAAGACGTTGTTGCCTAGGCCCAGCTCGTCTTCCGGTTCCGTGAGCTGCTTGACGACGATGTACAGGCAGGCGAAGGTTGTGTAGAACATGATGATGGAGAAGGTGATGAGCGAGGCGAGGAACATCTTCTTGGCGCCCTGCGGTCGGTTCCCCATGGACAGGATGAACTGCATCATGATCAGCAGCACGCAGCTGTAGCGCAGGATAATGAAGATGGCGTAGCCGATGTTGTGTCCGAAGGGGTCGATCTCGTCATCTGCCAGCGAGCCCGCGATGAAGTAGAAGGTCAGGTAGAAGTTGCCGAGCGAGAAGAAGGTGAAGAGCAGCTGGATAAACTGGTACACAAACTCGACATGCAGCAGGATCTTGCGCGCGATCGTATGGTCTGTCAACCAGACCTGTCGAAAGTGCAGCAGCGAGTAGACCGCCGCGAAGAAGGCGCCGTTCAGCCATCGGCGCCGCTGGCTGATGAATTCGGGCACAGCGTCTGGAACGTCCGTTTCGCCCGTGGCGCTCTTCACGTACTTGAGCACCCATCGTTCGTGGCGTTTCGCCACCAACTCCCAACACAGGATCCGGTCCTCGGCCAGGTACATGTTCGCTGTGAAGACGTCGGCGTCTTGGCCGTGGAGCGTCTCGCCTTTGAAGTATTGGCTCAACGGACCATGACCAGTCTCGTCGTTTTGCAGGGCGTGGTAGCGGTAGGCACTGAGCGCACCTGGCAGCACCGTGATGTACCCAAAGACCGATTCGAGCGGCTTGTCAAGGATGTTGGACATCTTGTACTCGAAGTTTTGCGAAGCCACCAGCGGGTTGAACAGCGACATGAAGGCCTTGCCCTTGGCCGCCTTGATTTCTCCCGCTGCGCCAGCGACTGTCGAGTCTCGGTCGAAAGCTTTCCACAGGTGATAGAGCGAGTCGTCGCCAGGCCGCGTTCCCACATCGAGCAGAATGCAGACATTCGGGTTGAGCGCCTTGCCAATGGCATTAAAGAACCAGCGATGGCTGTTCAGCTTCTTGGAGTTCTTTTCCTTCAGGCAGAAGATCATCTGGCAGGGCACGATGCCCTTTTCGGCGCCTTTGAACTTGAGATCCGAGTCCAGCGACACCTGCGTGGTGTACTCGTACACGTGCCCGGTCACCTCGCGCTGGTTGACAATGTTCTTCGCGATCCCGGACTGGTAGCAGCCCATGGCAGCCAACGCGTCGAGCGTCCTCGGGTGCACCTTCGTCCGCCCGTCAGAGATGATGCAAACGACTATCTTCTTCCAGCCATCTTTGCCCCAGGTGCGCGACTTGCCGCGGCTGCAGAAATGCGAGATGTTGCGCATTATGCCGTGCATCGTGCGCGTGAAGTCGATCTCGTTCTCATTGTACATGGTCACGCAGATCAGCAGCTCCGTATCTCGGGCCGTGAAGCCAATGTTCTGGCGCAGCTTGTATCCGCGGTCGACGAAGTCGTTCGGGTCGCACGTCACGGCCGTATAGCGCATGTGTGTGAATTCGACGTCGTCGCGGCGGGGAAGGAAGGAGTACAGGATCGTGGGAATCTTGCACTCCAGGATCAGCTCGCCATTGATCAAGCGCACCTCCTTCTTCGTCATCTGGGCTTCTCTGGCTCCTCGCCTCTCTTGCTTTCCTGATGGTGCAGGCCCGTACAGATCTTCGTCCTTCTCGTCATACAGATCGTCTGTGAATGTGGATTCGGAGACGAAGCTGTCGGTTTGTTTCAAGGTCGGCCTCTGTGAGCGTCCCTCGTCGCTCTCAGGCCCGAAGACATCATCACCGTCGTCGCCGTCAATAGGTATCGAGGTGGCGTCTGGTCCGCCCTTCTCTTCCTCCGACGATGGCGGCCTGGCGCTGCCTCCAGCAAACAGTGGTGCGGGAGGCAATGGCCTCTTCGGTGATCCTCCGTAGCGTGAACTAGGGGTTCCTGGTCGCGGGCTCCCGTTGATGTCTGCAGGCTCGTACGGCACGTTCGATGCGGGAGGGCGCGCATATTCCGTGGAGCCTCTAGAAGGAGACCACGGCCTCGTAGGCGACTGAGACCCGCGTGAAGATGGGCGGTACTGCGGATAGCCAGGCGTGTCGGGCGCACTGGGAGGAGGTATATCGGGCGCACTGTCGAGCACGGATGGCTGTCTGGACGGCTGGTATGCCCGTTGCGGAGATGCGGGGCGGTGAGGGTCGGAAAACGAGCTCGTTTGTGCTTCCCCGTTGCGGTCACTCCTGCTCTTAAAGTGCACTTTGGCGGTTTTTGTACGCGGCGCAGAAGGTCGAGGGTTGCCCGAGATGGTTGTCTCCACCTCTTGGAGCAGACTGCTCAGGTCACTATCCGTGGGAGCAGGAGCAGAGGGGTGGCGTGGTAGATCGTCGAATGATCTGTGGTGTATGTGGTCTGACATGCCGTAAGGCGAACCGTACTCTGAGGGTCTCGGGTGGTCATCGTCATTGCTGGTCAGCAGGCGCATTGTCGAGCCATTGTGCGGCTGTCCGCGAGTCGGAGTGTCCTCGTTTCCCGGATAGCCTGGCGGAGGCCCGTAAGCATCTGGTGAGTGTGGGTAGGACATTGTGTTGTCTGGCTGGTTGTTCGGCTAGCGAATGGAATGCGATCGCCGAAAATGCGCGCTTCTAGAGTGAGAGTAGTGGCTCACGCGATCATGTCGTTTGGTATCAATGGACTCTGAAATTTCGTATTAGTCGTAATACAGAAGTGCGAACTCTTCGTAGAGCGATGGATGCAGAGGAGTGGACGTGTTTAAGCATAGGCGGCCGTGAGGCGGCCTGAGATCAACAGGAACACAACAGAGGTTGCCATGAAAAGTAAATGCCGCTCTAGGAGCTCTGAGTATGGCAGTAAAAGCGGCATAACATTTCCCATCTGTCGCTTTCTCACCTAGCAACCGGGAGCGGCGCGGGTCGCCCCCACGCCCAGCAGACTGGGGCGCTCCACCTCACCCCACTCTACTTACCTCTCAGACCCCCGAACCAACCTGAAGAAGATACACCTCTCGTCAAAGGACTGTGAAGGCTCTCCGGATGGCTCCCATCGGCTCCGAGCGACTCCGATCAAGCCGCCTGAGTGATATCTTGAGTCTTCGGCACCATGTCGGAGATTCTTGACGACAAGTCGGAGCACTGCATCCCCTTCATCCTTGATCGCCTCCAAGATCATCGAGAGCACTTCCAAGGCCATGGAGAAAGTCCACCTCCCTTCTTCCTTGGGCTGAACGGCGTTCAAGGTGCGGGCAAGACGACTCTGGTAGGTCGCTCTCAACTTTCTTGGCAAGGAACATGGAGAGGAGAGATCATTCGATCTGCCCTTGGCTGCACGTGAGTTGCAACAATCGTTCACTCATGCCCGTCATGCCAGGTCTCGACCCTGAGCCAGACTCTCTCGTCGCCTCCGCACAGTCTTCCGGTAGTCGTTCTATCCATCGACGACCTTTATTTGCCGCACGACAAACAAGAGGCGCTCGGCAAGAGTCATCCGGACAACCCCCTGGTCCAGCATCGCGGCCAGCCTTCAACCCATGACATTGAACTAGGCAAGCAGCTGTTCAAAAACCTTCAGGACCGAGCATGTAACATTAAAGTGCCGAGCTACGACAAGAGCGCATTCAACGGCGCTGGCGACCAAAGGCCTCAAAGCGAATGGGAAAGAATCAATGCTGAGGGATTGCCACCGGTCGAAGTTGTCGTGTTTGAAGGCTGGTGTGTTGGTTTTCGTGCACTGAGCGACGAGGAGGTGGAGAGCAAATGGCGGGCCGCCAAGGCAGAGTTCGAACAGAAAGGAAATGCCTACAAGGGCCAGCTCGGCAGGCAAAAGCTTGAGAGTGTGCTATTTGTCAACTCTAGCTTGAGAGGGTACGATGCTCTTACTGATGCATTCGGGGCGTTTGTACACATGTGAGTGTAAGAGAACGTGGAGGCACTGGACGATGCTAATCAGACTAGCGATGCGGAAAACACTCTCTATGTCTATGACTGGCGTTTGCAACAGGAGGCTGCCATGAGAGCGTCAAAGGGAAGAGGCATGAGCGACGAGCAAGTCGTAAACTTCGTCAATGGCTGTACGTGTATTTACATTCGTCCTACTGGCGCAATGGCCACTAACATCATCAGACTATCCCGCTTATGAGTTGTACACCCAAGTGCTGAGGGACGGCATCTTTAGCAGTGAAAAGAATAAACAAATGCGACTCGTAGTCGATGGAAGCCGGCGTGTCAAGCACGTACAGAAGATTTGAGGCCGGCTGTTGCCAACTTACGCATGCTGATTACAGTGCCGCTGGTACATCGTTTCGTTCTCATTTGACCTATTCACAGCTACAATCTGTCAACAATCTGTCCACTACGCTGCGACAGACGCCGTCTGCCGGCCATACTGACTCAGCATATCTGTACTTGAGCGAACTGCACGTGTCCACTGTTCCATGATCGCTCTGGTGTCTCGCATGCTTGAAGCCTTGCGATACCAGACAGTTCTCAGCCAAAGCCCGACACTGCTGTTGGACACGTGACGTTTGGGGTTGCGACCGCAATTGGAGGCCCATCCGGACTCGTTTCTACGCGTGAAGGAAGTGCATTTATTCAAAGCTTCGCCCGTCCCGAGCGTGTGGATATTCCAGGCAGAACGCGTCTCACTAACCGATCGTCAGAGTCGATCCATTTGTTGACATGGAGGCCCATATGCCATTTCTAACCGCTCAGTACCGATGCAGAGGCAGGCAGCGGCTTGCAAGCAGCTGTATCGTACTCGGCTCGAGACGGCGTCGCCATCAACTCCGCCCTGAAGTCCCTCTACCACACGGCTTTCCCAACCCAGGAGACTGACGCCCTCAAGACCTGCCATCTGAGCCTAGGGTGCGACTTCGTCCATCCGCAGGTCCACTTGCATTGGGTCGAGTCGGCAAACGAATCGTTCCGTATGCACGAGCACTTTGCGGGCAGACTGCGTAACCAGAATGACATCACACGCTATCGCCCCTTGATACGGATCTGGATTGACCGGGCTTTGAGCGAGAGGCGAGCCGACACCAAGATTGCTATTGCTGCGATCCAGGCCGATGCTAGGGGCAGGGTGCCTAAAAATGAGAGTTTGGTCGTGCTGAGTGACTCCCGGCCACGTTGAGCATGGGATGGAGTTCAACAGGCGCTTTGGAATTGGGCCCAGCTTCCAGTGGATGCCTGCACGCGACATCCGCCTCATTAGTTCTGCATGGGCCAATGCTCGACTGTGCTCATTTGCTTTGAAAATACGAAACACGGTTGCTTCGGTGTGATCTGGGATGTGCGCGCGTGCAAATTTCAATATGCGTTGTATCTGTATTGTGGCTCAGGCGAGGCCTTCGAGCAACCATCAGATTTGCTACGAGTCTCTATACGGCAACCCTTCCTCAACTGTGCACGTGCCACTTTCTTCGGCTGGTGCTCAAGCATCCGAAAACGTCGTCATCAGCCGAGCACCTCGGCATCGCCGGCGAGCTGCCGACGTGCCATGTGAACAGGCGGAGACCAAAGGTATACATCCTCCGTTTCCTTTTTCTCCTCCTCTTGCTACACACTTCTTGCGGCGTTCTCGAGCAGCTGCACCTTTCACGCCAACTGTCGTGATTCCCTGAACTCAACCATGTCGACGGACCAGCTGCGCTACGACGGACAGACCGTCGTGGTGACGGGAGCCGGTGGTGGTCTTGGGAGAGCATACGCAACATTCTTTGCCTCGAGAGGAGCGAACGTTGTCGTCAACGATCTCGGCGGGAGTTTCAAGGGCGAGGGAGGGGGCAACAAGGTACGCAGAGCTCAGCACCTAAAGTCTGGTGCCGGTCGAGGCTGACTTGCATGTGATCGCGTCATTCAGGCCGCCGATGTTGTTGTCGACGAGATCAAGAAAGCTGGCGGGAAAGCAGTGGCCAATTACGACTCCGTCGAGAATGGCGAGGCCATCATCAAAACGGCCATTGACAACTTCGGCCGCATCGATGTCCTGATCAACAACGCCGGGATCCTTCGGGATATCAGCTTCAAGAACATGAAAGATGAGGACTGGGACTTGATCATGAAAGTGCACGTGGTAGGGGCATACAAGTGTGCAAAGGCGGCATGGCCTTACTTCCGGAAACAAAAGTACGGTCGTCTCATCAGCACCGCTTCTGCGGCCGGTTTGTACGGCAACTTTGGACAAACCAACTACTCGGCTGCGAAGCTCTCACAGGTCGGCTTCACCGAAGCGCTGGCGAAAGAGGGTGTCAAGTACAACATTCTCTGCAACACCATTGCACCCATTGCCGCGTCGAGAATGACCGCGACGGTCATGCCGCCCGAGGTTTTGAATGCTCTGAAGCCCGAGTGGGTTGTGCCGCTCGTTGCCGTCCTCGCGCACTCCTCGAATGACGCAGAGACTGGCTCGACCTTCGAGGTTGGAGGTGGGTTCGTCGCGAAGATCAGGTGGGAGCGCGCGGGAGGTGCGCTGCTGCGGGCAGACGACTCGTACACGCCCGCCGCGCTGCTTCAGAAATGGAGTGGCGTCAGCGACTTCTCAAAGCCCAGCTACCCGACCGGTCCCGCCAACTTCATGGAGTTGCTGGAGGAGGCACAGAAACTCCCGGCGAACCCGTCGTCTGACAAGATTGAATTCAAGGACAAGGTTGTCTTGGTCACCGGTGGTGGCGCAGGAATTGGCCGGATCTACTGCTTGCAATTCGCCAAGGCTGGCGCGAAGATCGTTGTGAACGATCTGATGGACCCAGAGCCAGTCGTGCAGGAGATTCAGAAGCTCGGCGGGCAGGCTGTTGGGGTCAAGGCTAGTGCGGAAGATGGCGATGCTGTGGTCAAGGGCGCGATCGATGCCTTCGGGCGTATTGACGTGCTCGTCAACAACGCCGGTATCCTTAGGGATAAGGCGTTCAACAACATGGACGACAAGATGTTCCAGCAGGTACTTGACGTCCACCTGCGCGGCACGTACAAGACCACCAAGGCTGCCTGGCCTTACTTCCTCAAGCAGAAGTATGGCCGCATTCTGAACACCACCTCCACCTCTGGCATCTACGGTAACTTCGGTCAGGCGAACTACGCCGCTGCGAAATGCGGCATTCTTGGATTCTCTAGGGCGCTCGCCCGCGAGGGTCAGAAGAACAACATCTACGTCAACGCTATCGCGCCCAACGCGGGCACGAACATGACTCGCTCCATTATGCCAGAAGAGATGGTTCAAGCCTTCAAGCCTGACTACGTCGCGCCCCTCGTCCTCCTCCTGTGCTCCGACAAGGTTCCCGACCCGGCGACCGGTCGCTTGTTCGAAGTCGGCTCCGGCTGGGTTGGCGAGACGCGCTGGCAGCGATCTGGCGGTGTTGGCTTCCCCGTTGATGTTGAGCTGACTCCCGAGGCAGTCAAGGCCAAGTGGGAGACGATCCTCAACTTTGACGATGGGCGCGCGGATCACCCGTCGAATTCGCAGGAGTCCAGTGCAAAGATCATGGAGAATATGCAGAACACCAGCAAACCTTCAAAGGGCGGCAAATCGTCTGGCAAGGAGAACAAGGAGATCTTGGGCAACATCGAGAAGGCTATGTCTGCGAAGCCAGTGGGCACCGAATTCTCGTACACCGAGAAGGATGTCATCCTTTACAGTAAGTCACACCAGGAGTACAGACGTTCATATTGCTGCATGATACTAACACTGCACCTAGACCTCGGAGTTGGCGCGAAACGTACCGACCTCCCTCTGGTTTTTGAGAACGACGACAAGTTCCAAGTTCTGCCGACCTTTGGTGTGATCCCGACCTTTAACGCTACCCCTCCCTACAGCATTGCCGATGTCGTCCCCAACTTTTCGCCCATGATGCTCCTACATGGCGAGCAGTACCTCGAAATCCGTTCCCACCCCATCCCCACCGAAGCCACCCTCGTCTCCTACCCAAAGCTCGTCGAAGTCGTCGACAAAGGCAACGCCGGCATCGTCGTCTCCGGCAGCACAACCAAGGACAAGAAGACGGGCAAAGATCTCTTCTACAACGAGTCGACGGTCTTCATCCGTGGCTCAGGCGGCTTCGGCGGTCCCTCCAAGGGCGGCGACCGCGGCGCTGCCACGCGCGTGCACAAGCCGCCGCCGCGCAACCCCGACGCCGTGGTCGAAGAGACCACGACGGCCGAGCAGGCTGCCGTCTACCGTCTGTCAGGCGACCGCAACCCGCTGCACATCGACCCCGAGTTCAGCAAGGTCGGCGGCTTCAAGGAGCCCATCCTGCACGGGCTATGCTTCTTCGGCATTGCCGGCAAGGCGGTTGTGCAGAAGTTCGGCATGTTTCGCAACATCAAGGTGCGGTTTGCCGGGACCGTGGTGCCCGGCCAGACGCTCGTGACGGAGATGTGGAAGGAGGGCAATGTGGTGATGTTCCAGACGAAGGTCAAGGAGACTGGGAAGCTGTGCATTGCTGGAGCTGGGGCGGAGCTGGTGGATGGCGGGAAAGCCAAATTGTAGGGGCGCTTTGGAGAATGATCATGTAACCTGTGAAATCTTCGTTGTTCAGTAGCAATGTATTTCGGTTCTCGTTTGTTTCCAGGCGCCCCGAAAATCACGTGCCCATCGGGAAAATACCGCGGCATCCGCAGCATCCGGCTTTGAGGTCCCGAACATGGAATGTATTCAGCACCGGAATTTCATACCACGACAAGCATCATTTCTGCTCCCGCCTGATCGTGAATCACCAACGAGTGCGATGCTCAAACGACACACCTTCGCATCCTCTATAACACCTTTCTGATGGCCGCTAAGGGTACCCCTCAGGCCACTGCACACGATGTCTTTCACGCGTTGCGTCTGGTACACCAAACCCTTAGCACTGTCTCACTCAACAATTGCTGAGATGGATCGGTAGGTCTCCAAAGCTCAATGGCGTCGTACACTGCACGCCTGGCTATCAGTTCCATTGGGCATCACAGCCGTTTTGGCGGTCTGCTTCGGCGTGAACAGTCTCATCTCTCTCTCCTCGGTTTCCTTCCCTGGCAGTGTCGCTACGATGATCATCCTCTTCTTCCTTCTCATTCTTTGCGAACAAGTGATTGGCGACCGCAAGACCAAAAAGCTCGTCAGCTCCATCGATATCCCGTGTGGATTCGCTTTGCGATACATTAATATTTTCTTATGCCCGGGGTTTGTCCTGCTGCCATTGAGTCCGCCCATAAGCGGCGGTGAGGTGGGGAAAATAGTGGCAGTCTGCATCATCGGATTTGCTGTCGTGTTTGTCCTCACGGCCTACTTTGTTCGAGCGCTGCTGGTTCTCCTTGGGACATCTAAACGCGCGCAGATCGAGAGAGCGGAGGAAATGGGGAACGAAGAAGACGACATTCCATTGGGTGTGTCCAGGTGGCAGGCTGAAGATCGCATGGAGCCGTTGACGACGGGAAGCGAGGCGCAAACACGATTAATAGACGACATTCAGCAACCGCTGCGGGCCCAAGACCCGGATCAAGTGACCGGTACTGGTGGGCCTCCTATTCAGGCAGATTCAATGACCCAGACAATCGCACAGTCCTCACTGCTTCGACATGACCCGGCGCCGCTTACGAGATCCGAGCTCTGGGCTGCGCGCGTCAACGCCAACGTAGACCTCTTTACCTACCTGGGCCTCATGATCGTCATGGGCATCCCGATCTACTACGGTGCGGGTTACGCCATGCCGATCCAGCTCTGTCTGAACGTCGTGACCTACCAACTAGCCGCCGGCCTCCCAATCCGATGGAAGCAATTCCTTCATCCCATCCTCCTCTCTTCAGGCTTCACGATCCTCGGAATCTGGGTTCTAGCCCTCATCCGCGGCAGCTCCCTCACCACAGGCCTCGAAGCCTACTCAACCGGCGCCAAATACAGCCTCCTCTGGCGCGGGACCAAAGGAACGCCTGGCGCAGGCGATGTCCTTAGCAGCCTCATCGACGTGAGCATCATCGCCCTTGCGCTGCCCATGTTCCAGTACCGCGCCGAGCTCAGACGCAATTTCGTCATCATCCTCGCGCCCAACGTGACCATCTCAGTTGCCTCGCTCTTCGGCTATCCCGTCGTGTGCAACGCCCTCAACATCGCGTCGACCAACAGCCTGGCCTTCGCTTCCCGCAGTCTTACGCTCGCTCTCGCGCAGATTGCTGTTGCAAATCTCGGCGGCAACGCCAATGTGGGTGCTCCGTTGGCAATTTTCAGCGGAATTTTGGGCGTGCTGCTCGGGCAGTGGGCGTTGAAGAAGCTGCGGATTCCCGAAGACGACTACATCACTCGTGGTATCACTTTCGGTGTGAACTCGTCGTCGCTGGCTACGGCAATGTTGCTCACGAGTGACCCTCGTGCGGCTGCGTTCTCGAGTCTGAGTATGGGTCTTTTTGGCACGATCACGGTGGCGTGTACGAGTGTGCCGCCTGTGGTTGGCGCCGTGAGGGCGATTGTTGGGCTGGAGTGATTCCGCGAACGAGGTGTGGCTTGCACGCAGTGTAAAGCACCCAATTACTTGCTGAGCTCAGGATGGTTTGTCTCACTATACCGGGCTAGTCTCGTCGCTAAGCGTGGACGCCGATGAGTGGAATCCATGGGCGCGCAAAGAAGATTTCAGCGTAAAACACAATGGCCACGAAGGATCCCCCGAGGCACTTTTGGCTCCCTTCTCCGAAACGTAGTCAGCTATGGAGCAGGCCCAAAATATTTCCAACCAATACTCTACAGACTTGTTTTCGCGGAGACATGTCTATTTCCCTAAGGGCGTGCGGCCACGTGTCGACGATATGGTACTAAAATGCTAAAGTGTTCAATTGCTTCACAACATCAAGGCCATCATGTCACCGAGCAGGCTCCGCCGGATATTGAGAGCTGGGGGAGTAGGGGCTTGTTCTTGTTTCCCACTTGTCCCACATGGTCCCCTCTCAAGCAATTCCAGGAAATTTCTGTGCAGCCTGCACGTTGCTGGCCTGCGCACCCCCCTGCTTGACCACCTCGTACGCCTTCTCGTCGGTCCAAAATTCATAGTCGTCCGCGCCGTTCCCTGGTTTGCTGATCTGCCACGGCATCCAAGGCAACCCCAAATCGTTGAACACGGCGATGTGGTCTTCCAGGACCTGCGTCTTGTCATTGCCACTCGCGCCGAACTCCTCAAAGAGGGTGAGTTTGTTTGCGTCTAGGCCATGTTGGAGAGCGACCGGTCCTTGCGTCGCGAACTCTTCGACGCCGGAGTAGGAGTGCAGATTGACAATGTCGAGCGCATCGCAGGCCCAGTTCTCCGGGATGTCGGAGTTTGGAAATTCGTTACCGCCACCTTTGACGCGATTTGTCAATTCAGCTATTGTTGCTTCGTCAGAAGCAAACTCACCAGTCGATATCAACATCTCACTCTCGCCGATGATGCCACGCATGAAGCCAGCTCGATCACACCACCAGTTGGGATGAGGAGGAATATTGTTGTTCAGATGACCCTGACCCTCGTACTGAATATTGAAAGAAAATACGTAGTCGGAAAGGTCCTTCCATCGCGGAGCGCCTTCAATCAAAGGGTTCGAATGCTCCAAGATGTGGACAATGCGGTTCTCGAAGTCGGAAATGCAGTTCGGGTCGGAGTACCAGAACTCGACGTTGTTGCCGCTCGCTTCGCCAACGCCGCAGTCGATCGCCGGCAGATAGTACTTGGAGACGTAGGAGTCGTTGCCCCAACAGCCGAGTTGGTATCGATCGTGCATTGCGATGGTGAGTTTAATGTCTGTGTCGATACTGCATCAGCAAGGAGAAACGTCTGACGGTTCACTTGTTTGCTCTTGCCGCGTTCGTGCGCTTCGACCATAAGCTGATCGATTGCTGCCAGCTGGGTGTCGTCGAAGCGTCCGACCTGCTCGGGCTCGATGTCTGGCATGTAGACGGAGCCGGTGCCCTTGAAGTCTTCGAATGTTTCGGAGATGAATAGGCGCAGGACTTTGAGGTTGGCATCTTTGATGGCGTCGAGGACCTGCATACGGTCCGCTCTGCGTTTCGAAGTCAGCCGGCTTGTTTCGCGGTTGCAGGAGAGAGACCTTTGTCGACGAGTAAAGCACCTACTCTGGGAATGCCTGCAGAAAGAAGGAGTTGACGCCAGCCCAGCTTGCGGTCGCCTCTTTGGCAAATTCGAAGAGAGGCGCGAGCAATGTTGTTGATTGGAAAAGGGAATACATGGCTCCTAAAAACAAAAGGCTTTGGAAAGAGATGCTCGAGCGGGGGCAGTGTCCCTGACATTAAAAATAAAGATGCGGTAAACGTGGTGTTTATAAATCAGCACCGGATGCCGCAAGAGTCTGAGCAGTTTGTTGCTGTCGCCGCCGTGCAGCTTGTTCGACACTGTCAAGGACCGGACGACCTGCCTCCGCGATTCAATTGGAAACTGTTCCACAAGGCAAAGTACACCATGAGATTGACTACGAACATCTTGACTGCTCGAGTAGTCCGTCGTCGTGGGGTCGGCGACTGGGCATAATTGAGTTTACATTAAGACGGACGATCGGCCTCCGGGACTGATTGATATTCATCGCCATGAATGATGCGACAAGATATGCGAGCGAATATCACGACCTCGTGAATGGGCGTGCATAACGCGGATGTCAAAGCAGTATGAGGTTGAAGGTGAAGAAGTCAGGCTTGAGAAGTTATGGACGCCTGCGCCTTAAACAGCCAGAATTTGGCCTGGCACTCCATTTTATATGAGCGACCTTCGAGCAGAGCACAGTCAAGCACGATTCCTCTCTAACATCTACCTCATCGTGCTATATGAAAATCAAGCATTCTTCGGCGTGTTAAAGACGGCCTCCGTGGGTTAAGATCAGGGTGAGCGTGCAGAGCTCGTACACCGCGAAGGCCTTGCTCGTCATGGTTATCGTTATGGCTATCATCGCAGTGACAGCACAGCGTATTCACATTTCGGAACTGCGGATGGCAGCCTGTGCCTGCATCACATTGACAGCTGAGCCATTGGTCACTACAAGCTGCCGGTCGGCGGCTCCCATTCTGTCAGAGACACACTCTTGCCCTCACGTGCCTGGATAGCGACAAGTCGCAGAGTTCTGAGACAGGCCACGCGAACAGAAACACCTTCTCTTATAGACATGGACTGATGCTAAAGAGACTCTCATGCTGGCCACATGCGCGAGGACTGGTTGCTGCGGCGTTGCATCAAGAAAGCTAAACCCTCGGAATAAGTCAAAGCATCTGAAGCTCCTGGCTCTGCTCCTTTGAAGACGGATAATCTCTGCCTACACAGCGAAAACATTGGGTCAGTCCCGGATCGTAAACCAGGCGGTCTTACTGCTTCTGAGCATCAAATCCGAGGGTCGGGACATTGGCTCTCTTTCTCAAGTAGGCACGCGCACTGAAAGAAAGCAGCAATGGCCGACAACAGCGACCCACCGGGGACGTGGAGCAGCACGACTAGGCCGTGAGTTCGTCGCAGGATTCCCACAGGCCTGATTTGTGACAATTCAAGACAAGCCGCTAATAGTCCCCTCCTTTTTTGCAAGACCGGAACAAAGTGAAAAGCGACATGAGACAACGAGTGATGCTCAGCAGGCTCCGTCCATTCCTTTCCTTCTCTCCTTGGTCATCGAAAAGCTACACATTTTCCCGCACTTCCCCAACTCTCATGCGCACTCTCCCTCAGACGGCAACGCTCCAAGCCTCAAATGCCCCAATGGACGACCCCTCACCACGACTTCCCCCCTCTCCAAACCCGCATCTCCGCCTACCCTCCGACTACTAAGTCTGGTGCATCTCCATTCAGACCGTCCTCAGAGCCAAAGGCTGGTGGCCGTACATCGAAGGCACGAAGACCACGCGCCCTACGACCCGCGACCACGGCGAAAGCGAGCAGGCCTTCGAGCAGTGCCAGGAGCTCTGGGATATGTGTGACAGCAGTGCGCGCTGGCCGATGACGGCGCACTGCTCGGATGAAGTCAAGATGCTGTTCGAGACGCTCGAGACTGCCAAGCAAGTGTGAGAGTTCCTGGAGCGGCTGAACCAGCCTCCTCGCAAGGCCGCCGCCCTGACGGCCGCCGGCAAAACCTGGAATCGCCGAGTCAAAGGGCGTGATGATCTGCATGCGTTTTTGCTTGCGGCAGCTGCGGGCGCTCCGCCGCCTCGACGCCTTGGATAAGCCCATTCAGAAGTTCGCGCAGCTTGCACATTTTCTCCTCGCCGTTGAGTCGCAATATGGCGGTTTTGTGGCGAGATGGACGAAAAAGATCGTGTGAGCGCGGAGCGTGGATGACCGGCCGGTTGTGCTTGGCCTCATGAGGGAGTTGATGGACGAGGTCGGGGAAGGAAAGGTGCGGCGTGGGGGTTGTGGCTCTCGGAGATTGAGCGATGTGGTTAGAGTAGCATGCGCGTTTGTGTTGGTTCCGACGTAAGCTTTGGCGCGCCATGCTCGGGGAGTCTGCGTCGATGGGCAGACGTCTGACCACACACGAACGTAGAGATTGCAAGCCTTCTCGACTACTTCTTCCTTTACTACGTTCCATTTCGTCGCCTTTTGAAGTAGTGGAGTTCAGCCTTCCCGATGGTCGTCTCCTAATTCCCTGTTCCCCTTGAGTGCACTTTCATCTGAATCTTTTCACTCAGCCATTCAATCCCAATGGCTGCTTTACCTCTGCGAGACAACAAGTTGGCTTTCGCCACACCGCTGCCACCACGCCCAAAGCCATCCACAAATCCTCCACTGAGTAATTGGGCTAGACATTCACTCACAGGGAGAAAAGCTTGGACAATGTCTCTCTTGAAACTCCCACTCGAACAGGCTGTACAACGCAGTCCAGCCGCTTCAACGCTCGCACAATGACCTTGCGCCGCAAGCGCCGCTCCAATGTGTCCTCGACGCTTTCTCCCAAAACGGCGTGGGCCTGCTCGACTAGCTTCCGCAATCGAGCAGAAGCCACACCGCGCTCCCGGTGCAAGGAAGTAAGGTCGAAGGCCACTCTGCTCTCAACTCAACGCTCAGGGTCCGACGTTGTGCTGCGAAGGGAGCGCGGGATTAAAGCAGCGAACGATCGGACCAGCGACGCCCAGCGAAACGGACAGGGATCATGCCAGAGGCAACGATCGAAGCAATCGCATGGCGCGGGAGGCCAGACGAAAGGATAAATAATGAACGGTCGTGCCAACAGGTCTCCAGAGCTAGTCAAGAGAAGCACACCCGAACCGAACGCCCGCACCAAACAACGGACGACGCCCACAAACGCCTGAAAACAGGAAACGAGCGATGAGACCAAAACGAACCCAAGCCCACGCACAAACCTTCTCCCCCCCCCCCGGTCTCCTGAACACAGGCCTACGCCAAGCGGAAACGATCAGACAACACCTCCCGAATCTCATCCACTCCCGGCTGAAAAATCAACGAAAACGCCATCTCCACCCGCCCACCGAGTCCAACAACCTC